>JBBMJZ010392140.1:0-14441 GCA_037833815.1 Zingiber zerumbet | reverse complement strand
AATCAATTATTTCTAGTAATTTGGTTCGGTTTTGGATTTAAAAATCCTAATTTGGTTAAACCGAATAAAGGAGTTGCACTACTATAGTGCTGATTTTTTGAAACAAGCACCACGGTAAAGCTGATTTTTGAAAACAAACACAAATTAATTCAATTTTCGACCGAATTAACCGATATGTTATCGTTCAGTTTGTTTGGTTTTTGTTAGAAAAAATAGTTGGTTCAGTTAGTTCAAAAAAAAATTGGTTTGTTCGGTTTCATTTTAATTGGTTCGATTTTGAACCAATTGCTCGGCCCTACGGGTGACTAATGATACTACGTAATAATTTGCGATTATCTGTGATGGGTCGCCCGGGTAAGGCATAAAAAGAAGTGGGCTCAGTACATGGGTTTTTATAGGATGCAGGAACCAGAGGGTGCTCGAGAATCACAGTCGAAGTTATGCAGTACTCAGGAAGTGAGATCGAAGTCAAAAAATGCTCGGGAATTAGATTCGGAGTCCTACAGTACTCGGGAATTGGATTTGGAGTCATAGGGTGCTTGGGAATCAAAGGCAGAGTCAAAAGATGCTCAGGAATTAGGTCTGATGCCAAATGACACTCCATTTCAAAGACCAATGCTCCATAAATGGCCCAAGGTCAAATGGCTTACAATGTCAAGTATAAATTCGGGGAGAGAAAGTGAAGCTTTGAAAGGAGGTCAAATGCAATAACAATACAATGTCAGAAGTATAAATTGGGGAGAGGAAGCAATGTTTTGAAAGAAGGTCAAATGCAATAACAATAGTTAATAATGACGAGAGTTAATATTTATTAACAATAGAACATTACCAAGAGAAGAGATCGTGAGACCATTACGGAACAAAAAAGTAATAAGGGTCGGCGACCACGAGCGATAAAAGAATATTAATGTCATAATTAGTGTTGTTACGAGACAGAACTATAAAAAAAATTGATAATTATGCTAACTCTCGTATGCTCATCTCTTCCGCTACATTATTTTTCTGCTCTCAATTATCTCATTGAAGCATCGGAGGAGCCTTACCAGGACAAGACCGATGCCCTCTTTGACTACGTATTGATTTTGGGCAGGAAATCATTTAACTTAATACGGAGAATACTAGGAGTGATTGAACATCAACGCCCAAGAAGTATTGATGGCCAAAAAGTACTTGGCTACAGATATCCGAATTCTGCCATATCAACTTCTTTCTAGTAATAATACAACCCTCTTGGATGAGGGCAAGCCCAAAGTGTAGGAAAGATAAAACTTAATCAAATCTAAAGAATAACTTGGTGTATGGTATATGATACAATTAATTGTTGGCTTCATATCCTATATACACTGGAAATGAGGACAAGCCCGAAGTGTAGGAAAGATAAAACTTAATCAAATCTAAAGAATAACTGGGTGTATGGTGTATCATACAATTAATTGTTGGCTCCATATCCTATATAAGAAGAAGGCACATTCAAGGAAAGAAAAAAATATTAATTAAACAGACAACAGTAGTTGCAACATTGGGACTTGACTTTAAAAGCAATATCCTAACATGACGCGGCCACAGCAGTAAAATTTAATATAACACCTCTACAACCTTTAGCATGGGAAAACATGCTTACCTTTCATCTGACCACAGGTAACTAGCTTAAGGAGATAGTCTCTGAACTTGGTTAGTACACCTTTCTCTTGCTCTACATAGGACTCTGATGTACTTCGGTTGTTTGAGGAGCTTGGATCTGCAGCAGCAGCTTGAGAGGCCATAAAAATCATGTCTTTCTCATTGCACATTAGCACCAAAGTTCCAGGAGACATTGGTTTTCCTCCTTTCTCTCTTTCCCCGCATTCAGACCTGGACTCTTCTTTGTCAGGTTTGTCAAGAGAAATTCCACTTGAACACTCATCAGCCGAGGTTCTGGGCATATCTAAATCTTTCTGACTCTGATCTCTCTCATAATCTGAGTGTGGAGAACATTCAACATGGCCTTCCAGCACAGATGACTCCTCAATTTGTCTATCTGAACAAGTAATTGGCAAGTGAATATGTGAATAAATCCAATGCAAACTCTTATCAATGTGAGGAAAATGATGTGAACAAAGCCCTGCTACTTGTGATAAACTTTTCTTAGTCACTAGTATGTTTACATTATTTTTTCTGACAATTTGAATGTTTAAATTGACTGTGGATCGCAAAGACACCTATTTTTTATTATTACTGATAACCACACATATCAACTTTTGTTTGCTATTCACTTCCGATGATACCTGCTCAACAAAAAAGCCTAAACTAGCATAGGACTATTACATAATGAAAAAATCAACTTCGTCTTGACTTTGCTCTCTCAGTTAAGACACTTATAATTTTATGTTAACATAAGACAATTGATTGTCAAAATGATTGGGGGGTTTCCCATCAATTTCTGCTCTCTTTGGTTTAACTCGATGACTAGATAAGTCATTGTTAAAACTATGAGATGGAGGTAGAGACTAAGTCTGAAGAATACAAGATTTAATGTAAAATCAGATGGTGAAAGCTTGAATCTTAATTTCACTCAAACATATGGCATGAAGAGGGGATTCTCTGCCAATTAATACTTCACTTGCGGTACTGCTGGTCATTTAATATATCTACAAACAAAATTGTACTTTAAGCCAAATCTAGAAATTGTTATGATAAAATAACTACCTTATTAGGGTTTCACTATTAGCTTAATAAGTACAGGATATCATTGTGATGAGATTTATGGTTACTCAGTTTTCAGACCCAATTTTATGTTAACGAATTAAAAAGTCAAAAAGAATCAAGAAACACAGACACAAACATTTAGAAAACGCATGGAGCAAAACATGTTTTTTTTTTTTGAAAGTATAAAGAATAAAAATTTTAAATGCTGATTTAATTTCCCTGTAAATAACACATTTAACAACAACAACAACAACAACAACAACAACAACCAAGCCTTTTCCCACTAGGTAGGGTCGGCTAACACATTAACACATTCGATAGCCAAATTATTTAGGAATTGTTAGCATTATGAAAGACAAAAGTGTAATATGCTTGCATTGATGGTCCACTTAATTCTTTTTAGATAGTTCTAGTTGTATCCTATGCAATTCAAATTTTGCAGGAAATACTACTACACTAGATGATTATTTGTTTCCTTTTATCTACTTGTACTGTATAGGCATACCAGCAACAGTTTTCGCAACCTCTCCAGATACCATCACCAAAAGTTTGCAGAGATCCCTAACATGTTCTGTTCGTACGGTGTCTGCTAGAAGAGATCTGCCATAGCAAATAAAGGCTAGATCTCAAACGTTTCGGAAAAAGATCATGCATCCATAGAGAAAACATAAAGAAAATATTTTAAATATCAGAATTTATATATACCTATAAATGACCTTAGTAGATGCCACTGGAGCAGTATTAGTAGAACTAGCTGCAGGAATGGCAGTAGAAGACGGCACTTGTACAGGAGTCTTAGACTGATAAAAAGTGTCTAGCCTCAGTAACATTAATCATAAAGATTGTTTTTAAAATATCAGATGATCCAACATACAAGTTTATCAGGCAGGCTATGGACAAATAAAAGTGTGACAGTAACAAATTTAAATTTTTCAATGCTTAGAAAATGAAGAAACAGAAGTTAGCACATCCCATGGAACAAAGAAAATGAAATTGAGTCAGTAGAGGCAACTAATAAGAGCCCCCTACACAATGAGTATCAAAATTGTACATGGCAAACCAATATAATGAAACAAAATCTATGTAGCATTGGAATACCAGAAAATTACCTGTGTAAAACTTTTCGTGGATTGACCATTTACAGATGTGCATGAGAACACATCCTGGATTTTCCTCTTCCTAGATATTGTTGGAGACAGAAATATGTGAGCACCGGCAGCCCCGTTTAGGGCTGCATGCTGCATATAAAGAGTGCTTCCATGATCACCATGGAAGAGAGGTTTCCTCTCTATGCTTCCCGCAAAGTTCTTACAGTCCAAGCATTTGCAATTTTCAGAGCAGAAAATATTGGCTTGAAAGCACTCACAATATTTCTTGAGGCACTCAGACTTCTTACAGTGACATCCTTTATTATGCCTTCCAAACAGAGGTTCTCTTGTTTCATCCTACATATACAAGAATATTCATGTTACCATATGGAAAACAAATTTTAACTTCCTTACTCGCAGTAGATTACCTATGCTGCATAACAATAATATTTTTATTATTATTTATCATTGCTAATCAATGAGGTGTGGGTACAAGATAATGAGAGGAGATTTTTTTTTTTTTTTTTTTGAGTTTTTGATATTGGAGGAAGGGAAAAAGGAGGGAGGGGAAGAGGAGTACAAAATATCTTTTGGAGGGAGGTGTCTGCAATATAATAGATGAGGATAGGTCAAGAGATGCAAGACACCTCTAGGGAATACATAAACAGGTCTAAGTAGTGGTTGAATTTGACTGTGATTTTACTCATACAGTAAGAATGTGCTTATCGTTCTTATACTTTCTCATGAATATTTTGGTTCTCTAAATGAAGGCTCCAACCATTAGTGGTTGTGATATCAAATTACTGTAGCCACCAATTTAAGTACAACTAGTGAGGATAACTAGTGTTCTTAGAGAGAAGGGAGCATCTATATTTGGATGCAAGGATAAAGGAAAAGAGAGAATAAATGCAAAATGGAACTATTTGATATAAACTTGACTGATAATACATTGATCCATGCAAATGACCAACTTTTATAACTTGGGCGAATCCAATAAACTTAATCTACAAGACAATTTTCTTTAGGCCAGTTAATCCATAGTGGACTGAATCCATGCTAATTATAATAATTGAAAATACAATTAAGACTAAATATAATTACTTATTGTTCTTTAATGTTGTCATGGAGCTCAATTGAAATGGTAAATAAGCATATGACATCTCTTGTTTCTATTCCATCATATTTTGTAATTAATTGAACATTTGGAATGAGTCTATAACCAAGTCTCTGATCCACTGTTTCAACAATTCGAGAAATGCAATAAAATAGAATACACCATTTGAGTTACAAAGTGATGGGCAAGACATTATGGAAATGGATGTTGTCTAGAGTGTGCTAGTATAGCACAGTTTCCCTTTTTTCTCATTTTTGATTGAAGAGCACGTTGCACAGTTTGTCTTTCTTTAAGTATTTGACTAATCACAAATAGAGCTCTCACTGATATTTACATTTCAATTTGTGTAGCTAAACTGAAATAACTGCAAATCTTGTACTTACCCTACTATCTCGAAGTGTCTGTGTACCACTGCCAATCTTAGGCCTAAAAGCATTAGGATTGCGTTCTAGAGTAGCTTCAACAGCCACATGCCTAACAGTTTCATTGTCAGCATTGTTACAACAGTTTGCACAGTTGCATCCATCACAATAAACTCCAGCTGCAAAACACTCACAATACCTACATGCAAAAGTGAATAACAAAGGACATGAGAAAGTTTGGCAATGGGATATAGAAATAACTTTATGACCCATCAATTAATAGCCATGCTGAGTTATATTATAAGAAAAACATAGTATTGATCCTTCTATGTCTAACTACTATTTTTTTTCTTATTTCTGCATCTGAACCTTTTAGTCATTTAAGTGACGACTAAAGGGTTTCAGAACAACCTGTTGGAACAAGTAAAGTGATAAAGCTAAGAAAAATTATATCTGATAACTAATATTCATGTGTCGGACAAGTGAAAGCTCAGACATAGTTTCCATGCTCTTAAACAATCAGCTGCAAGGCTGCATATTTCTGTTAGCTGATAATAGCTGGTGCATGAAGCAGCTCCAGTGAAGATGATTTGTTAAGTACTTTAGGTTGTCCTCTTGAGGACGAGGAAAAAGATAAAATATTGAAGGCATTACGGATGACCTTGACGAAGTAATAATGCTAACCAAGAATTAGCAGCCTACAAGTAACAGATCTTAGATGCAAAGTTATCACAAAATATTAACACCCTAGACCCAAAATATTACTAATAATGTAGTTTTACATAGATTACAATAGAGGATAAGATTCATCTAACTGACCACAAGTAGTTTGGACACAAATTCTTATGTTGGCCTCCAATCTGAGTATCAGAAATACATAGATGATAGATGCGCTCGGAGGGTTCCAGGAGCGGATCGGGAACTATCCTCACCTCCGGCCCTCACCGTTGACTCCTTCGCAGCGGCTGACCTCGCCTCACTCCCTCCCTTCAGCGGCTTCTTCGCCTTCAACCACATCCAGCGGAAGCCAATGACAGCTGTAGTAGAATACCGCGGCCGCTTGAACTCTTGCACCGACTGTTTGGCTGCAGATTGCGGTTTCTCCCGCATCTTCTCTCCACTCCACTCGCCTCTTTCCCCCTTTTGATCTGTTCCCGATCCGAGGTTCCGACGCTATTGTCAGCTGCAGTCGGTGCA
Source organism: Zingiber zerumbet (assembly GCA_037833815.1). NCBI lineage: Eukaryota > Viridiplantae > Streptophyta > Magnoliopsida > Zingiberales > Zingiberaceae > Zingiber > Zingiber zerumbet. Next base: position 7,995 of record JBBMJZ010392140.1, on the reverse strand, counting down.
AGAGTTCAAGCGGCCACGGTATTCCATTACAGCTGTCTTTGGCCTCCGCCGGATGTGGTTGAAGGCGAAGAAGCCGCCGAGGGGAGGGAGTGAGGCGAGGGCAGCTGCTGCGAAGGAGTCAACGGTGAGGGCCGGAGGTGAGGAGGAGGGTGTGGATTTTGGGGAGGGGAGAGCAAATGAAGGAGGAACGCAGGTGGAGGAGGAGCGGAGTGGAGACAGCGGTCGGAGGCGGCGGCGCTCATGATTTCTGAGAAAGAGGAACTCGCCGCAAATTTTGATTTTTAGTCCCACATCGAAGGTTTATTTGAAGTTTATTAGCTTATAGTTTTAGTAGGCATCCAACACGGCGTGTTCGTAGAAAGGAGAGACGGTTGGCATCTCCCCTGACAGGGACGGGAACGGCTTTCGGGCTTTCCTGTTACACATACGGTTAAGGCTATCTACTTAGGTAGATCTATACCAAATTTTTTTTATTCCCTAAAAATTAGAGGATCTAATTAAAATTTTTAGAAATATAAAGACCAATACAAATATAATATAATTGTTAACACTTATAAAAAAAAATTAAATGTTATTTTATTAAAAAAATTAATAAAATAAAAAATATTATAATCTCAATATACTAAACATATATATATTATGTTTTTATTATTTAAATTATAAAAAATAAAAATCAATACCTCTCTCTCTATTTGAAGTGAGTCATAAAAAATGTTTAGATTTGAGTATCTATAGAAAATAAAAATATCAATGAGAAAGTCTGGTTGCATAGGAAAAAATCTGAGAAATTCCTTCAAAATAATGTGAATGATTATTTATCTAATAAATAAGTATATTAATTAAGAAATTTTTTGCATTTTCATTAAGTCTGTCATAATCTTGTACAAGTATGGCATTGCTTCTTTCTTGGTCTTCTCATCTCCTGTTCACCAAGCCTGCATTCTCCCCTCTCTTTAAACAAAGCCCATCTTCCTTAGGAAGAACAAAGCATGAATCACATCTATTTAGGAAGTTTTATTTCACCTTCTATTTTTTTAAAAGTTTTAATTTTCCATCGGAGTGTGTATAGCTTATTAGTTTAGACGGTGTGTTAAGATAATCATGGTGCCTAACCTTGAGCTTCTCCTCCTTTTTCTACGGTGCCTAACCTTTGACTTGTACGATAAAATTCTCCTCTATTCGTGTTTGATCGACTCGCTAAAGGCCAAGTCGCAGCTTGGGCTGGTGTTGATCCATTGTATGGTGCTCCGGCCAATCATCGATAAATATGTATTCAAAAGAGAAAAATATTATTTGTATGTTTTGAGAAATAAAGTGTATCTATCGGTTTACAATTAGTAATTTTAAAAAATATATATTACAGAAAATTATTTATGCGGTATAAAATTTAATTCAAATTAATAAATTTGACTTATTTATTTTTTTCAAGTAGAATATCTATCCGGCCAAATCAGTCCATTAGAAAAGGGCTCTCCAAATTAAGTTGATCCAATATAAATGGGTGATCCATAAGAGTATCCATATCAAATTTCTTATTGCTATATCTAAAATTTAGGACAAATGATTCACTTTATTATATTTAGATAATCACTTTTCACTATACACTACATCAACTACTCTAAAATTTCCATCATCCTTAATTTTTTTATTATTTTTTTTTCTTTCTTCTAATTTTTTTATTATTATATTTATGTAATGAGTGGAATGAAAGAGATTAAAAAGATTGAGTGGAAGAAGAGAGAATAAAAAAAATATTATTTTATTTTTAGGATAGAGATTTTATTCCTTAAATTTAGAGAATCACTATTCATCATATTTAAATTTAGGGAATGGATAGGGTAACTGATGTAAAGATTTTTTAGTTACCCTATTTAAAATTTAAAATACAATTTTTAGATAAGGTAATTGATATGGATGCTCCATAACGGTCACACTCTGTTGAAAGAGTAAATAAAAAAAAATATAGATAGTCCGCATGGGAGAAATTATGGTCACGTGATTTTGTCATGATTTAATTACCATTCAATAATTCTATCACGTGGTTATCATTTCAGCTATGCTTTAGGGATAGCGGCTCCACTAAGGAGTAGGGCAGGGGCAGCTATCCCTTAATAAAATGTTCTCCAAAGATCCAGTAGTTGAATGTCCAAATTAAAAAGAATAGTTGCCCATTAATAAAATATTCTTTAAAAACTCCTCCATTAATCTGTATAACAAGAATTATTTTTCTTCAAAATTAATCCGATGAAATTTGAACATCCAAATTAAATGATCAAATATAATAAAAAAAAGTAATGTCAAAAGTTCTGCCGTGTATTGAGATGATCTTCAACTTCCATGGCCACGACAAGGCACTGAAGGGTGAAGTTGACCATTGTGAACATGACATGGTCAAACTATTGGTTTATCTTTTGACTAAAAGGAAAAAAATAACTTGATCGTGCTTATCTCCTCTTCAAGTTGATGCCAAAAGTCCTTCACATAGATTTTATTGTTAGTTTGACTTCTATTAATCGCAATTCCCGATGGATCAAAGTGATTTAGCTTAGATCAAGCTTGGATATAGTGAAATGCATGGGGCCGCATACGACTTTTCAGTCTTGATGGGATGCAATATTGAATTCCTAAAGTTCTCAAAGAAATTTCCTTTTCATTAATATATGGTGAAATAGCGTAGGAATGAGGGTTGGAAGTCCACCATGTTGCGGCTCAAATTGCATTTGCAAGTCTTCAACGTGAATATGAAATAGCCAACAATAACATTATTGTATGACTTATTAAATGCACCATGAACTTTGACTTTGACTAGGCTATAATGAATACACGTTGTAGCATAGAAAGAGATTATTTTGTATAATTATTTCCCAAAACTATGAAACAACAATAATAATTAGATTTTATCCGGTAAATGAGATAGGTTATATTGATCATTTTATTTTATGTTATTAGATGTTATTCCCTATCATATCATCAATTAAATTTAAATAAATTTAATATTACTTTATTATTATTAACTAAGCTTTCTTTAATTCTCTCTTATTTATCAAATAAATATTTAATATTTATTATAGTTTTAACGTTGACTGACAACCTAACGTAACTCTCCTTCTTTATCCGGGTTTGGGACCGGCCATGACTAGTTCGTCATGGGCTAAGTAGAGAAAGTATACTTGGTGAGTCAAAGGGACGTGCACCACTAAATAAGAAATTTTGGTGGTGGAATGAGAAAGTACAAGAGAAAGTGAAGGAAAAAAACGAACAACTTATAAAGAATCATATATTTATAAGAATAAGATTTTTTTTTAAAAAAAAAATACAATAATCAAGAAGAAGATTAAGAAAGTAGTAAATAAAGTAAATAATGAAATTTTTGAACAATTATATCAAAAATTAGATACAAAAGAAGGAAAAAGAGACATTTATAGAATAGTTAAAGTAAGAGAAAGGAATACAAGAGATTTTATCTAAATAAAATATATTAAAGATGAATATAATAGGGAACTAGTAAACGATAAAAAAAATAAAAGAGCAGTGAAAGAAGTATTTTCATAAACTTCTTAATAAAGGTTTATGTGACCAAATTAACTTAGGTAATTTAAGTATGTCAAATAAGTGTCGAAATTTAAATTTTTATTGCAGAACTCAAACTTCAGAAGTAGAATAAGCTTTAAATGGGATGCATAATAGAAAAATCGTTGGACCAGATGATATTCCGATAGAGGTATAGAAGTGCCTAGGGAAACAAACTATTGAATGATTTATAAAATTATTTAATATTATATTGAAAGTGAAAAAAATGCATGATCAATGGAGGGTAAGCACTCTAGTTCCCTTATATAAGAATAAGGGAGATGTATAAAATTATGCAAATTATAGGGGTATTAAACTAATGAGTCATACCATGAAACTTTAAAAAAAAATAATAGAAAAAAGATTAAGAAAGGAGATCATGATGATCGAAAATCATTTTGGATTTATGTTTGGAAGGTCTATAATAGAAGCTATATTTCTTCTTAGACAACTAATTGAAAAATATCAGAAGCAAAAATAATATCAATATATGATATTCATTGACTAAGAAAAAGTTTATGATAGAATCCTAAAAGAAATTATATGGAGAATTCTAGAAAAGAGAGGTGTTAGCGTAACATATATTGAGCTAATTAAGGATATATACGAAAATGTAACAACTAGAGTAAAGATTTCAGGCGGAGTAACTGAAATATTTCCAATAAAGATAGAGTTACATCAAGGATCAACTCTAAGTTCTTATTTTTTTATACTAATTATGGACGAACTTACTACACACATTCAAAACACAGTACCATGTTGTATGTTGTTTGCAGATGATATTATTTTGATAAATAAAACACATGATGAAGTAAATACTAAACTAGAATCTTGACGGAAAAGGGTTTAGGCTTAGTAAAATAAAGATACAATATTTGAAATTTAACTTTAGCATTATTAGATGTAATGAGACAATTATTAAGATAAAAGATTGATATAGGATGTTATGGGCGGACACGGGTATGATGTGGTAGTCAAAGTCAAGGTGATGTGGTAGTCAAAGTCAAGGGGAGGTGGCATCCAGTGTGTTGTTCTCCATGAGTAACGGAAGATTCCTCAGACAGTGACTATATATACTCCTCCTAGCTGTACATAATCCTTTAATCGACAATTTCTAATACTCGACATTCTCTGCCACCTCATGATTGGAGAGGCTATGAAAGGTAATATATAAAGGAGAGGTCTTCTCCGTTGGCAAGGTAAGTGAAATCACATCAAATTACTCTTAATTACGCTTAGTTATCTACTGCTCTTATTTTCGCTTGGCCAACATACTGACTTAAGCATCGAAGAGCCTACGCCAGGGGCCCTTCCCCTAGTTTTTTACCCTGACGTCTTGTCTGCTCTCTTTGGTGTATGTAGAAAGGAAGAAGGAGCCCCTTTTTCTCTAATTCAAAGTCTCCATGCAGTCTATAACGCAGCCACCTATCCAACATGCCATCTCTCCAGTTTTCAGACAAGATCAAAGATGATGAATTGTACGGAACCGGGAGCTTTAAATATTTAGGATCATTTTTTATAAAATGATGGAGAGATTGAGAAAGATATATTACATAGAATACAAGTAGGATGGTTGAAATGGATGAGAGCGTTGGATGTTTTATGTGAACGTAAAGTACCTTTAAAACTTAAAAGAAAGTTCTACAAAACTACAGTTAGACCTGCTATGTTATTTGGAGTTGAATGTTGGGCTATGACTCGAACACATGAGCAGAAGATGACAGCTACAGAGATGAGGATGTTAAGGTGAATGTGTAGACATATGAGGATGAACAAAATAATAAATGAAAATATTAGAGAGAAATTCAAAGTTGTATCTATTGAGGAAAAACTTCAAGAGATACGTTTAAGATGGTACGAGTATGTACTTAGACGACCAATAAATGTTCTAGTTCAGCGATGTGAAATAATGATAAGCACACATATGAAATGAGGAAGAGGAAGACCAAAAAAGACTTTATTAGCAACAATAAAATAAAATAAAATTTATTTAAATATAGATAATGATATAGTAGGAGATAAAGTTTAATGATGTAAAAGGATCCATATAGTCAACCTCACCTAGTAGGATAAGGCTTAGTTGTTGTTTGTTGTTATTCTCATTTTTATCATATTTATTCTTATATATTCGTACATCCACTTTAGCATCATTATCTTTAGACTTTTATTTTTTACTCATATGCTTAACTCATAGACCGACATTAAACTTCATATAATTAACATAGCAGGTTTAGTTTCAATTTCATAAAATTTATCTTTAAAGTTTAGGGATACTTTATGACATCTGACACTATCTTCCATTTCAATTATCCTACTTATATTCTATATAAGACATCTCTCTTAACTTCAATATTTTTTATAAAAATAATCCAAAATACTTAAAGTTTTTAATTATAAATAAACCATTATTTCATATCTTAATAATTATCTAATTACATATAACATTACTAAACTTTAATTTTTCTTTACTCTACCAAACTTAAAACCTTTTGCTCTCACTATTACATTTCAAAAGTTTATTGTTTCATGTGTCTTATTTATCAAAATAATATCATTTACAAATAACACACATAATGATAGTATATTTTAGGTGTGCCTAATGAGTTCATCCTAACTTACTAAAAAAAAGAAAGACTATCATTGGTGTAACCATATTTTTATAGAAAATACTTCGAATAATATATTTAAAAATTTTCACTTTTACCATCATATTTTGATTATATATATCTTTAATTATTTCAATACGCAATGGTAATATTTTTTAAAATAAATTTAAAAGATAAAAATATCAAACCACTAATTCATAAGGGCATCTCCAAACATTAAAGCTTTGAATAAGCTTTTTTTAGAATTTTAACATGCCACCTCAATATTATAAAAGCTCATTCAAATATTTCTAGTGGTTAAAACTCTCTCTAAGTGAGCTTTTTTATAATTCTCTCCACATGTAGTTGTATGAATCTATACATATTACATCAATCATGCACATTAATTTATTAGCTCGATCTTCAAAAGAAAAAAGCAGGTTTGAAAATTCAAATCTGCTCTTAAATTAAAAACCCCAAACCTTATATACACAATCATAAAAGCCTTTTTTGTTAAGATTTTTTAATTTTATAAACCTTGAACAAAGCTGATATTAGAGATACTCTAAGTTTAAGAGATAAAAAAAATATAGGTTGGTTGGTGTTAGTTAGTAGTCATTGGCCAAAGCTTCACCGCCAAGCAAATCATACATTTTGAAATATATGTAAACATCAAAAATGTCATTTATGGATTGGTAAAGTTCAACTGTCCAGAATTGTCGAAAGTCAAAAGGGAACGGAAGAGACAAAAAATGCATGGATCTATTGATAGACGGACTATTCTAACAGTTACAAATAATAGATGGGCTTATTTGTAACTTGTCTAGCAATAACAAAGGCATCTGTTTTTTAGTTGACATTAAATATTTAATTTTTAGAATTGATTAATTTATCTTAAAAAATTATCTAGAGGATCAATATTCTGTCGGTTGTTTATTGGAAGTAAAATCTATATACCACAATTCGAATTTAAAACTTCTTGATTATTAAACCTAATCATTACGTCATTATCCGGTGGCAACTGACGTCTTTTGATTGTAAAGAAGGGATAGCCTTTTCAAATCCTTGACAAATTGGTGTGAATGGAAATCCAGTGAGGATCTGATCTAAACTTCAAATCTGTAGAGCTGTCGCTAGCTTCTCAAGTCAGCATCATTGACTTCAAATTTACGATGACACAGCATCTACTTCTCCATTATGAAAATTTCATACCAATCATGCATATTTTATATTGGATTGTTCACTCTGATGTTTGACCTTGTGTAACACAAAAAAAAAAAAAAAAAAAATTCTCTCGCACTGTTGTCAGCATGCAAACTTTGAACTTTGAAGCAGTCAATGGAAGCTAAATTAATTTTTTGCAGAGGATAATATTTATATTCTTGAGGTGAACGAAAGCTTTGTAGTTTGAGCTATAAAAGTCATATCATTGTCTTTGAGCCAACAAGGAATTCAGAAGGTTTTTTTGGGTGCCCTCTTCTGATGGGGAACCAATGTGGGCGTTCTTCTAAAACTGCAAACGCCTCTTCTCCTAATGTTTCAAGTAAGGTTTTTTTTTTTTTTAATTTTATTTTTTTGCCTCTGATTTCTATTTCTTACCTGATCTACTTTGGTTTTGTTTCTTCATTTGGATGAGAACCAAAGAATTATTTTTTTTCCGTTTGTTGATGAGTGAATCTAGTTATAATCTCCACCCATGAATAATCTGTGTTTGTATTAATTTCGTCTTACCCAGTATTTTGTTTGTGAGAAAATCTTCCTCTTCAGATATCTCGTTCGAGAGAAAAAAAAAAAGGGATTCTGCAATAAGGATTTGGATAATACCTTTTCCCTCTCATGT
>JBBMJZ010392112.1:0-14443 GCA_037833815.1 Zingiber zerumbet | reverse complement strand
TTAGATTAGTAAAATTTTAAATTTTACCCAGCATTCCGCACAGTCTAGCACAGCATAACTGTACACGATCCGACTCAAAGCCTAGTATCAGGAGTTGGGTCGTTACAGCAATAGCATGCTTGCATATAACCTGCTTGTAGGGATGTAAACGAGCCGAATCGAGGTATTAGGCTCGATTCGGCTCGATTAAGGCTCGATTTAAGGCTCAATTAATGCTCGATTTAAAGATCGTTTTAAGGCTCATGAGCCTACAAACAAACATGTTCGCGAGCTCACGAGCCGAATATCCTTAAGCTTGAGCTCGGCTCGATAAAACTGTCGAGCTTGAAATCGAGCTCGAGCTCGGCTCGATAAGATAAACGAACGAACTCGAACGAGCTTTTTACCGAACCGAGTTCCAAATAGCTCGCGAACCGTTTGATTCATTTACATCCCTAGCAGATCCTTTTACTAAGCCAATAACTAGAGAGTCATTTAAAGAACATGTAAAATCTTTGGGACTTCGTAGAATGTAATAAGATTGTAACAACAATAAGATATTGTGATTTGATTGTGTTATTTACTATAATTTATTCAGTGTATTTATTATTTTTGTTACATTTATATAAGATCTCAGTAAGCATATTGACAGGTTGAGATTAGTTCACTCACATTTGCAATCATCTCATCTCTATTTGTTAAATACAAATAGAGGTAAAATCATTACTTATGTGATAACTTGTGTAACTGTGAATAGAGACAGATCCATAAGTTAAGGCCGCCTTGACAATTATATCAAGTTGAGATCATTTATGTGTTAATAATGATTGAATTAAATGAATCCACCATTTATTGAACTTGAACGCCGAATTGGAATTCATATGTTGAATTTTGGATTAAGCATTATGTATGTCTAGATCAAAATATGTACAATGTTAAATTTGAGAAAATATGCACTCTTTTTAATAAAGAAAATAACATTGTAGCATGTGATTTATACCACATGTGTTATTGTGACAATAAAAGTAGTAGGAGAATGAAACCATGTTTCTCTACTATGTGAGACATATGAGATTATAAGTTAATATCAGTTTTTGCCCTTAGTGACTATCTAGCTGTTTATTTGAAGTTTTAATCAACGTCTGCTACTTTAACACGCATCCTATGGCTATGGATAATTCGGTCTATGGAGCATAACTATGAAAACAACTGATTAGAATGAATAGATTTTAGTTAAAAAGGAAGATTAAATAGATTTACATCTTTTGATATTATTCACTGGTCGACCCATTTCTGTTATGTATAGAAATGATTGTGAATATTCAATATGGAATATGCTCCTGACATATAGTCATTATGAGGGATTAGAGATGTTCATATTGATATAAATATAAATTATTTAATTTGGATAAATAGCAAGACATGAATATCTCCAAGATAATGGTTTTGTGCAACCGAGAGATTGGATGCTTCTGGATAATGAATATGTACGACCAGGAGAGAGACTATGTATCATTATGGGAGTGTCTCTGATTTATTTGGAAGAGCGGCTAAGTAAAGTGTAACAACTTTATTAGCATTGATCGCTCAGAGAGCGATTATATAAGGTGTAATAATCTTCTTAGCAACCATCGCTCAGTGTGTTTGTTGTCACACGAATCATTTTCTCTAATATATAAAATGGATGCTCTTGTATAGTCTTTGTGATGATTATTCTATAGTCTTTTGTGACTTGATGACCTTTGGGGATTGATTTGGATGAGTGGGAGATGTTCGACGTATGCTTGGACGTGTGTGCTTGGACGTGTGTAGTTACTGCACATGTTGCCAAGTGAGTGACACACATCTGAGAGAGTGGGCAAGTGGTGTTCACTCTTTCCCTTATAAGGCATCCAAGCAAAGTAAAGGAAAAAAGGATTCATTCAGGGAAACAAGAGATTTGGTTTGTGGAATCGTCAAGAAGCGTTCATCACTGTAACCTTCTCGCAAACGGTAGGATGACTTCCTCCATCCAATGTTTTTCTCCTTCTCAAATTTCACCATAACTATGTATGATTTATTATTTTGTACAATAAATTTTTATTAAAATTCTTTCAGATTATCCATAAGTCAATTTAAATTTGATTTTTTATTTTAAAAAATAGAAAAATTTCAGAAAAGATTAAGAGGTCATCCTAGATTAAGAGAAATATCAAATGAGACTTACTGAGTAGCTATCATAATATATAGAAGCTACTAATAATTATTATAATATATTCAAGATGAGTTTAAAATTTAGAATTTAAGGATTATATCATGTAAAAACTATCGAGTAGTTACTATAATTGTAGAAGCTATCAGTAACTATTACAACATGATGAGTTTAAGATTTAAAATTTAGTGTTGTAGCAACTATATATTAACTTTTACAATTATTTTAAAATAATTTTTAATAAAATTTAAATAATTTTACACAAGTTTATAAATAGTATTTTGATATAATAATATTTAGAGATCCTAAATCTTAAATTCTAAATTTATTCTAAATATATTGTAGCAAATATTCGATAACTTTTACAATAACATTAAGTTAAAAAATATTTTTAGGATAAAAATATTGAAGGGTGCCCTTTTGATTTGATTTGATTTATTTATTTCTAAAAAAAATGTTATGATTGGTAAAATTTAGGGCATTTTTTTTTATTTTTGCCCAAAAAAATTCTTCCACCCAAAGATTATCAAATAGACCCAAATATATATATATATATTTATTTAATTGAACTAAATAACAGAAAATGTTTAAAACCGTTGAAATTAAATTGAAATTATTAAGAAAATAATTTGTCATTACTAAAATTTGAAAAGGTATTTTTAAAAAACTACTAAATTTGGGGACAATTTCGAAATTATTCAGTTAAGATTTATTTACACGGAAGCGAAGCCAAATTTATCGGATTTTTTTTATGTCTATTGAAGTGATCCGAATCCGCGTATCCACTTCCCTAGCAAAAAGGGCTTCTGCGGTTGACGTGACGTCGAACGCGGACGCCGACGCCTCCGATTCCTCCTCGTGCTCGACGCGAATCCCTCGGCGGAGGAAGAGGCGGAAGGGCTAAGGGGAAGCAGCAACGCGGCGGCCATGAAACCCACGAAGAAGAATAGGAGGAGCAAGAGGAGGCGGAAACCCGCCGGATCCGATCTCCCCCAAGAGGCAGACGCGGCGGCGAACGGCGACGACGGCGCCCGAGCCCTGGAGTGGTTGATCGAGGCCTTTTCTTCATCCGTCTCCCTCGATCAGATTGATTCGGCGTACAGGGAGGCCGGATGCGACCCTTTCAAGGCGGCTGGCATCCTCGGTGCCCAGCTTGACGACCCCGGGGAGAAACTAGCCGAGGGTAAGCGCGTCGGGGCTGTCCGGAAGCAGAAGAGAGCACCTGCGGCCACGGGGATAGTGCCGGATGTGATCGGAAAGGGTTATATTGGGTCCGTGAGGAGGAGCAGAGATGGCGGTAGTAATTTGCAATTTAAGGATGGCATGAAGAGGATGTACAGCGTGGAGGAGGCTGAACAGTTCTTGTGCTCCATGCTCGGAGATATGTCTGAGATTACCATGGCTGTTGTCCGGGATGTCTTAGGTGAGCGCTTGCCTTTGGTCAATTTTTTCTTTTGCCATTGATCAATATCTATATGTATGGCTGCTGTTGTCACCAAATATTTCATTACGGTATGGTAGTGGGTTCTTATCACTAAGTTACTATATCACTCCTACATTGATTATTTCGGACTAGAGAACGGAGAGGGAGAGGAAGGGAAGCCATAAGGTCGATTAGTTGATGATTGGATGGATAAGAGGGAAATTTAGATGAGAAGAAATAAGAGGAAGAAATCGCCCTTGCTATCGATCTATCTCATTCTCTGCCTAATTCATCTTTCTTATGTCGCTTCCCAGAAGTTCCCTGATTGCTGCTTACAAAATTTGACAAATTTCACATTCAACATAATTGCGGTTATTGTATTCCACTTTCACCTCTGTGAATCAAGCCTTTTGTTCCTTGATTTGAGGCTTCTGCCTTGTTTGTTGATATACAATGGCATGGGTTAGGAGGGAGGTATAGTCTATCTTGGACATGTTGGGGATAACAATACACAATGCATAGAAATGCTGATATTGCTTCTCTCATAGCTGCTGTTCTGCCTCCACATGGTTGAGCGGCTTCTCACAACCATTTGTTAGCTTTTGACCCTATTTCTTTGGGCATTACTTCTCTAAATCCTTTGTTGTGGCAAAACTTGTCACCTCGTGAACTAACATCTCGAGGTCGACATCCATTACCATTGTCAGTGATGAGTGAACACCATATTGGATCAACGGAGGTAATGCCATCATTGTCTTTTTCCATCGGATGACTTTTTCCTCTGTGCTGCCCAACATTTGTGCAGAAATAAAATTGACCTTAATTCTTTCTACAGTATCTGTATCATCCACTGTTCACTTCTATCTTCAATCGTGTAAGAGTAATGATAGAAAGGGGCATTCAACATTTATTTTTTTATGATATCGGAATCCTCCTCCCAGGAAATAATAGAATTTGGTTTTAACCTCATTCTCATCAATTTTATAGGATTATAGATTTTGTGTTGAAACAGTGAACAAAGTGTGTTTGCAATTTTTTTTTAAGTTCATATTTATTTTTGGCTCTCTGTCTCTGGTAAGTGGAAGTGTATAATTAGTTGCATATGTGTCTCTTTTGCAGATCAATGTGGAAACAGTGTTGAAAAGGTATATACTAACTACTGCTCTTTTCTATATGTTTAATTTTTTGGTTATTTCAAATGCTGGCCATTATTTATGTTTAGTATGCAATATCACTGCATTAAAATTATTTATGTTGGACTCTTTTTGTACTTTATAATTCCTCTCGGCGTGTGTTAAAAATGAAGGATAAGTGTTCATTTGGTGCACAGTCACACACCTTAAGGGGTGGGTATCTGAACCATATTTGCTCTGCCTCACCCACCCTGTTCTCATTTCTACTTTTAGCTTATACTGCCTTGTATGCCTCTACCGGATTCCAAGTGATATAGTGCTAGAGAACAATTATTCTTAGTCAACTACCAAGACACATTTGAACTAGAGACAAATAGATCTATCATACCTGCAAGTCATGCTACTTATGCCAACCTTTATGCTGTTAGCATGTCACTTGGCAAATTCATTGATTCTTAGCGATTTAAATATTGCTAACCAGAAGTGCTAGATACTTGGTGTTTGTTGTGCTTCGGGATGTTAGTCTCTATATAATTTTGAAATCTATAATGAGAATCTGTACTTGCATCTAAATTAGGAAAATTTTAATAAAAAGGTGTTGAATTTTCATATGATATTTGCCCAAATAATCAGCATAGAGCAATTTTAAGAACTTGATATTTTTAATAAAGAAATTGACAATTTTATAGTTGATTCATTTAGCTTTTCTAGTTTTGGAAGCTCTGATTACTCATAAAATTTTTGGTTCTTTCATCTAAATGATTTTTGAGAGATCTTAAGTTTTACATGGGTGTGCAACCATATGCCCTACCTTAAAGGTGATACCACTCAAGAATAGTCCTACAAGCAATGGCTTAGTTTAATTTATTAAAATTATTGCCAGACCAACATTTATCAGAGAACAAATGTAGTTTCTGTTTTGTTTGATCATACTGATCTACTACTAGTTTTATTCAATTGATTGCTTTGGCAGGCTTTGGAGGCGTTACTTGACATATCAGCTTCCTCATCGGACCAATTAAACCAAGGACCATATGAAAATGATGGCACAGGCAGGAGAAACTATTCATGTAGGCGTCCTGAAGTAATTAGCAGAAGCCCTTCAGAGAATTCAATAAGTTCCTCCCAGGTGCTGGTTCAAGAGTTCTTTTAGAAATTCGTATTTTGCGATTGGATATAAATTTTATTTACCTGAGTAATACAGTAATGATTTGAATCCCATGTCCATTGCTGGTGTACTTGTCTGACAATTGTCAAACATGCTTCTTTGAATGATACCTCTTCTAAAAAAGTTTGGCAGTACAATGACTGAACAGATGCACATAGATTGAACTTTCTGATAAAATGCCATCTTGGATTGTCACTTATTGGTCTGGATGCCTATTATCTATTGAATAACCAGATAATTGAAACTGAAGTTCTCATATGCAGGTCAAGTTTTATTTTGAGTTACACAAACCTCTGTTTACAATGATCTTGGATAAGCTTAGCAAACCAGCTATTTATGTTATTCCCATAAAGATAATATGGTCAATCATGGATAACCTACAGGTTATAACAGTCTTCACTCTCTGCTTGAAGGCTTTTAAATATCAATCATAAGATCTACTTTTTATAGTGAGAAAATGCTGGTAGTTCATTTTATTTGAGATGGCATATTTTGTGGAGCTGTAGCCATAGCATCCTTTATTCCCTTTGATACTTAAGTTGATAGGTAGTTGTACATGCTCATAGGTTTTAAAACAGGAGTTCTTAACAATGTTACGTTTTTGTTATTTGGCAAATTTTTCTCAGTTAACAGATATGATATCAGACTCAGCATCGAATAGTCTGTCAGAAAAAGAGCATATCCCCCAAGTGTGCCCTGCAAGTAGTAAGAGGTAAGCATACAGGCATTCTTTATTCTAAATGACACTCTATTTCGCCTTGTCTACTAAATTCAAAAACTTGATTGCTATCCCCTTTCCTTTTTCAGCTATGTTTAGTGCTTACTCTTCTTGTCATGTTTTTATCAATCTTCACTCTTTAAATACACCTATTATTTGGACTGCTATGGCATTTGCTTATCCTGGTTATTCTAGCATGGCAGTGGCATGTTGGTTAATTTTTTCATTCATAATTATCTGAGCTTCTGCAGGAATCATCCAAAGGTTCTTGCTGATTGTGAGATACCAATGCCGTATAATTATCTCCAACAACAGGTGCTGGAGTCGTTGTTTAGAATTCCCAACTCTCCCACATCTGAACCCGGTCGTATGAATTGGAAAAAGGTAGTAGAGAAGGTGGAGTCTTTTGGTCAGGGGTTGGAGTTCTCTTCTTTAAGTATCAAGGATACTCAAGAAAATGTTACAATTGGTATATATAACTTTGTCTTGTTTACTTTTCTTAGTTTGTTAATTGACATACCTGTGAGAAGATGTGCAGTTGTTATTTACTTAAATGGAAGGATTCATTACTGCTTTTATGCTTCTCCTTTCATTGGTCTTGGAATGTGTAGCTTATGATCCTAACTAAAGAAGCCATGCCCTATATCTAACTCGCTCTCGATAAATTTTGTCCACATGGTAATATAAATTTTAGAACAAAGGATGAGAATGCATAGTGCTGGCAAGTTAAAAATATTCTTTTTCATTCCTGTCCCACACAACACGCGCACACACATAAAAATATAAGCTTATCCTAGATGAATCCTTAACATTATTATTTTTAGATTAAGATTATGTAGGGTAAGTGAGGTAACATTGGACAGGTGTTATGACCTTTTTTCCCCATTCCCACTTTGCATGTGGGTTTCAATTTCACATCTTATTCCCGTCTCAATAATGTGGACGCGGTAAGGCAGGTTAGGGATGCATCAGTCTGGCTTGATAGGGGAATGGGAAATTGCCTGTCCTACTTATAACCTGATAGATGTGCATTTGCTTTTCACTTTCCTGTACTGGTTGGGTTTGTTTTCACTCAATTTTGCTCATTTATCTCATTAGTCTCTTTCTTGCGAGTGAACCAATCTCATTTTAGTTCAAAGTTCAATCCAGTTTTGATTTTTTTGGTTATTTGGCAGGATATATTAAGGCATTGCTGCCAGAAAGTGTAACAGAGGACTAGTTGCATTTTACATAGTCCTATGCCTTGTCCTCCTGACTTCTTAAAGTTGAGGACGTAGATTCATTTACTACTTGCTTTGGATGATCGCATTAGGTGTTAAGATTTGTATTTTTCTGCCATCGTTCTTCAATATGTACAAGAGGCATCTGTCCAGGCATCATTAGATGCTCAAATTGTTAGGGGCAATGTGATCATGCGAGTATTTGGATTTCTCCTCCATTTACTTTCCCAAATTTAGACAAGTTAGAAGACTAAATGACCTGTTATGGTGCTTCTTAAGATTTCTTGGGTATTGCCAGACTATTGTTGATCAGTGCAACATAATTTTATCACTCTGGCTCGTATCTTTTGACACAGGCAAAGAAGATATCTATCAGGTTTGTCGGGATACTTCAAAGAAGCATTGGGAGATGATGCAGGCGTGCTACCAGAAAGTGAGATGCTTCTGTAGCAGCGATAGATCTATTTCACATTTAGCATATTAGTGTTGACACGCCTATTTCCATTTCCATTTGATTTCTTAGGCTGCAGTTGTTTATTCAAGAGGTCAGCGTGCCCATGCTTCTTTCCTGTCAGAAAAGGTGAATCTATTGAAAACTCAATGTTCATCGTAATTAGGCATTTATTCTGATATTAGATGTCTGTAATTGCTAATGATAGTATGAATGTATGATACAGTAGGCGACCAAAACATTATCCATTTTCACGAATCCTATTTTGAGATCTTTGGGCCCATTTCCTTTATTACTATAGCATGCACATTGTATTTGATTAGGGGAAGTTCTTCCGAGATTTAGCACGGGAAGGAGATGAGCAAGCTAGCCGAGAGATTTTTGAAGCCAGGCAAGTGCATATTATCTTTCTTCCTTACCTTTTCTGGTGAATTAATAGGGCATTAGTTATCAAGCCAATTTTGTTTGCAGGAACAAACATATAAAAAATGTTGTTACCATTGATTTACATGGGCAACACGTCAAACAAGCAATACAGCTTCTAAAGCTTCACTTGCTGTTGTTCACGTTTATACCCTGTATGCATCTGCTACTTATGTCGTAACATATTCGGATTCATTTGGTTCTTGTGAGTTTAATAATTTGCCTTTCTGCCCAAATAGCTGTTCAGTATCTTAAAGTTATCACTGGCTGTGGTGCTGATGTCGTGGGAAAGGGAAAAATGAAGCACTCGGTGAGTTATTTCAGGGGTTCCATGTTTTTTTTACCCCTTCTTTCTATATATTCAGTAAAAGCTTATAAACTACTGTACCCATGTCATTCTACTTTTTCATTTATCATCATTTCATCAAATCCTGTTTATCCACAATGCACCAAAATACAAGTTAAAGTTTTATGGCCAATGGTTTTGATAAATTTTGCAGTCTACCTGGTCCAATTAGAGGGGCCAGTTAATTTTCTTTACTGCAATTGGTTCAAACTGAAAAAACTAAAGACTCAGAGATTATTTTATATTTGAAATAATGCAGAGTAATCGACCTTAACATGCTCTTTATAGGTGCTTGCCCTTTCGAAGAAGGAAGGTATCGTGTGGACCGAAGAGAATGTAGGAACTCTTCTCCTCCATATCGGCGAACCAAAGCAGTACAGCTTTGTGGAATGTGATAGCGACTCCGACTAATTAGCTTATGTGACAAACTATGTGCAGTTATACTGATGACAATTGGTATTGTAAGGTGGTTGTTTTATCCAAAAACATGTTTAACCTGTATCAGGCACAACTAAGAAGAGCATGCCTCCTTGACCCGCATTCAAGTTCCAATTCAACCACAACTTGGCGGTGTAGATTTTGGAAAAAAAAAAAAACTAGGGTTTAGGGTACATGTATGATATCAATGACTAAGTGTGTACATAAAGATTGTTGATTGTTGAATTATCATTTACCTTATATTAATGCTTCATACAAAAAGGGGCAAGGATCAATGATGGAAAAAAGATGAAGAGGAAAGGGGAAGGAAAAGGCAAGGGGAAATGGTGATTTAGTCATGAGCTTGTTAGGCTATGGTTGTGACTTACGACCGGTCTACAGCCGTGATTCATGTCTAGTCCACGATCGAGACTTGTGGCTGGTTTGCAATCACGGACTCATCTTTGTTTGTCTTGCTTTTACATTAAGAGAAAGCTATCGACTTTTATGGGATCCTTTTTTTACTTTAGTCGTCATCATTTAGAGTAAACAGAGCATTAACTATATCGAAAGAAATAGATGACGAATAACGTGGAGGATTGATCGTAGCTATCGCCCTCTTTGAGGTACTTCAAACCTATGAGCCCGTTCTAAGTAAGCATGACATGGCTTGACAAACACTATCTCTTACTTTGAATCGATCAAATTCTAAAACCGTGCAAGACCAGCAGTTAGTGCATTTCCAAATTAAATTTCCAATTAAAATAACAAAACCAAATCGGTTCATCATTATTGACCAACGAGTCAATTGACGTTGACCCATTCGACCACTGAAAAAGAACGAGGGCCCCTTCTAAAATAATAAAAAAACATATATTATTAAAGTATTTAAACTGCAATTTTGTTGCAAATAATTTACGGATTTTTTTATGAATTTATTTTATTTTTTTTATGGTTTCATGATTTTAAAATTGGATAAAATTCTAATTTGGTCTTTGAAAGGGTAGATATGTAAAAATAGCATATTTTATCTTATTATAAAATGATTCTTTAAAGCCTTCTTTTCCATTCCATTGTGTCGGCGTTGAAATCCCTCGATCGCTCCTCTCTTCTCTCTCTCCCCCCGTCGTCGTCGTCGTCGTCGTCGTCGGGCCGCCGCCCCCGCTGCCGCGTATCCATCGGGAAGCAGGAAGCTTCATATCGTTTTGGGATCGGCGTTGAGGAGTGTCCGGGGCCGGATGCGTGGCGTCGAATGAGAGAAGCGAGAGGCCTCGCTGATATCCTTGACCGTCGAGGGCCGGCGACTGGGACGATAATGGATCCTGAACCCTCCCACTCCTCTGCGGATCACAACTTCGAGTTCGCTTTCAATTCCAGCAACTTCTCCGACCGAGTCCTCCGGATCGAGGTCATGGCGGAGCCGCCGGATGCCGGTTCCAGCCATCGCAAGCGCAGGAGGGATGATGGGCCCAAGGAAAAAGGTGAGGAAAACCTTTGGACTCTATTGGTTCGATTCCCTCAGTAGATCCCTACTCTCTATTATTTCTATTTTTTTTTCGTTTCGATTCGATTGGTATGGTATTTTGTTTCTGCATCCTTGTTCCGATTGAATTACAAGATTCCCATAAAGTCTTTCCTTATAATTCAATGTCGAATATTTGTAGGAATTTTGGGCATGATCGTCGAAGATGGGCTTTCGGTCGTTATTGTTAATTGTCACTATTTTTGGTGATAAATGATGGCATTTGCTTGCTGATAACCTCGTTGAACCGTTGATTACAATAACTCTGCTTCAATAATATATATATAGCCATTGCGCTGCATTGATATTTTTGTCCTGTTTTCTTTGCCAATTGGGGCTTTCGTGACATGCATAACTTGTTGCTAATGTGCTGAAAAATTGTTTGGTTAGATTTGTCAAGAAATCAAAAAAAAAAAAATCATCGATTCTAAATCTGAGGTATTTCTTAACATTAATGTAGAGGATCCATGCTAATTTTTTACCTTAATGCAAGTATCAATATCAACCTCTAATGTATAACTGGATGCTCAGCACGAAGGATTTTTTTTTTTCTAGAATCCTTAATTGTCTTTTTAGCACCAGAGTTTGCAAATTGCAGTTTGGAGCTTGTATCAATTGTTTTGTTGGCAATTAATTTTTGTTGTTGTTGTTGTAGCACCAGAATTTTCAAAGTACTGTTTGGAACTTGTATCAAATTGCCAGCCTGACACCCAAGAATGTGAAGAATATGAGAACCATGATGAAGATGATGAACCAACCTTTGAAGAATCTGCACCAGGTAAGATTCATGATGGTTTTATTCAGATATCTCCAACCCTACTTAGCATCAGGCTTGGATAGTTATGGTTGCTTCTATATATTAAACCCTCTTATATTTTTCCTTACATAATAAGCTTGTTTTAATTCTAATTATAATTTTCCTTAGCTTGCAGACTAATTTTTATCAAGTTGAGCTAGGATTTAGCCAATTTGTATTGAAGAATTAACTTGAAACTTGACTTATCTAACTTTAGATTTTTAATTTCCAATCTCTAGCTCATCATGAGATTGTGTTTGGTTGGGCAGAGGCTTGATGATTCAAACATGGAATCTATCAGTTTAAATTCTTATTCAACTGCTGAAAAGGGTACAAAATTGAATGCAGTGATTTGGCATAGGTTTCTCTATATGTACATGCTATAAGTTCGAGCATGTTGACTTCAGCTATAAGTTGAACAACTCTTAATGCCGTGCCAACTTTAATGAAATGTTTGTTAACCTTCATGCTGGCCAAATCGTTCGATCTGATTTTGATCCAACTCTTACCACCTTAAGCCATAATTCATCATCTTAGATGGTCAACCATTACCATCTTAAGCCATATAATTCATTGTCTCTAGATAGTCATCCGCATTGTTCTATGTTTCCAATATGTTTCTTACTGTTCTTGATAGCCTTTTCTTCAAGTTGGTGCATGAGCTTCTACAAAACATTTGTTTGATTTTTGAGAATCTCAAAACCTAACACGTTCTTTTATCTTTTTTCTTAATGAAAATTAACAAAAGCCACTAAAATTGTCACTTTAAAGCTTGCCTCACAAAATACCTGAATTTTATTCTCATAAATTGGAGACACATGTATCTTGTCACTACATTGAACTCCATATCACTAGTAATATTAAATTCAATTAAACTACTTTTAACTACATTAATTAGAGTTTTCTTTGTCTCTCTCTATGTTGTACGCAATCAATTCATCTTATCTAACTATAAATATGTTAGTTGCCATTGAACTCCTCTATTCCATCTCAACTTTTTTCACTTCCATTTTACACAAATTGTGCCCTTATGTCTTTTTTCCAATAAGCCTTACATATCAATCTTATCATTCTCATCTTTGTTAAGTAGTTTTTTTGTGTGTGCTTGTCATTTTCTATCTGCCCAACACCTATATCCATAAAGTTTGGTAAGAGGACAACAACAACCAAGTCTTATCTTACTAGGTGGGGTCGGCTAAGGGAACAACCTAGCATTAACATAATAATTCAATGAATTCATTCATTGAACATTTGTCATAGTTTTAACGCTAGCTTGCAACCTAATGCAACTCTCCTTCTTTATCTGGGCTTGAGACCGGCCATGACTGGTTCGTCATGGGCGGAGATAAAGTTAGATAGGACATACCATAGAATTATAAAATTTTCCTTTTAGTTTAAGGAGAAGACAATAATGCACAAGAACCTGAGAACTCTCCTTTTCTATCATCAATTATTTATTCTATTAATGATTTCTCAATCATTATCTCCTCTTTTTGAATAATATATCCAAGATATCTAAAACATTTAATAAATTGCATTTCCATTCATCTTGATGGTTTGAAATCATTTTTTTGTTGCTAAAGTGTCATTTTGTATATTCAGTTTTAGTTCTACTTGAACTTAAATCTACAACAACAACCAAGTCTTTTCCCACTAGGTGGGGCCGGCTTTATGAATCCTTTTACGCCATTGAGCTCTATCTCCTATTATATCATCATCTATATTTAAATAAATTTTATCTTGTTTTATTGTTGCTAACCAAGTCTTTTTTTTGTCTTCCTCTTGCTCGTTTGATATGCATGTTTATCATATTTTCACATCGCCTAACTGGATCATTTATTGGTCGTCTAAGTACATGTTCGTACCATATTAAATGTGTCTCACGGAGTTTTCCCTCAATAGATACAACTCTGACTTTCTCTCTAATGCTCTCATTTCTTATTTTATCCATCCTCGTATGACCACACATCCACCTTAATATTCTCATCTCTGCAACTCTCATATTCTGCTCATGTGCTCGACTTATAGTCTAATATTTTACTCCATATAACATACCAAGTCTAACTACGATTTTATAGAAAATTCGAATATATACGTTACTTAGTTGTTCTGATTAGATATATATACTCAAACAACAATTTCAGAACTCATGAATTAAATTTTTTTTATATACATTCATATTAAATAAAAATCATTGCTCAATATAGTATAGTATATTAAATTAATCTTTGAAACTATAAATATAATAGAACTAGACAAATACATATTACATAATTTTATATCATTTCAAGCTCTCTAAATCGAGTTCAAATTCTCTGTCCTTAATATCACCTGTCCCCGTATCCCACTCGTTGTCCCTGTCCATTGCCAGTGGCCTTCAGGCGCCACTCCAATCAATACTATAACCCTTGGGGAAGATGAACCCAAGGGGGTCGTCATCGACACGATCGACGTTGGAATCTCCAAGGGTTATAGTATTGATCGGGGCTTTCCTCTGCCGTCGATATGAGCCCCTGCTCAGATCCGATTGGATTCCGACGCCGATCGTGCCGATGGCAACCCCCTTGGGTTCACCTTCCCCAAGAATTATAGTATTGATCGGAGCGGCGACCAGAGGCCGCCAGCAGTGGCTGGGACGACGAGTGAGACACAGAGA
>JBBMJZ010392104.1:0-14445 GCA_037833815.1 Zingiber zerumbet | reverse complement strand
GTTTAATTTAAAAGAACACATGGTAGCTAGGAAAGGTTCAGATCTTGTACAAAATTTTTGTACAGTGGAACCATTAGATTTTCCGAGTAGCAATCAACAGAATATTGAGTGAGTTGTGCTCTTGAGCACTTGAACATTGAGCACCCTTAGTGTCAAGTAGTCTAGCTCCAGAGTGGCCAGGTGCTTGAGTGTGAAGCACTTCGAGTGTTGAGTGTCGATTGCCTGAATGTTGCCCTAGCCCGTGAGAGTTGTGGGTGCTGAACAACTGTTCGAGCCCAAGTGTCGAGCACATGAGTCTAAATGGGTTGCACTCCTTGGATGCGTGAGAATTTTTATACGAAGGCTAGTTTGACGCTGCATTTAGAAAGGGATGTGCCCTTTGATGAAGATGAAAGAGATCCACTCTTTTGGAAGAGGCACTATAATTTTTCACCATCCTTCTCCCCCTTATTGAGACTTAACCAGATTATTAACTCCTTATTTTATTACTCTTTTTTCTATTAAGTCTAACTTAAACATGAGGCCTCACCATATAGCTCCCAACAAGCCCTCTTACACATGTTATTCGCCACAGAGTCAATCACGCGTCAAAAGAAAACAAGCCTCTTCAGTAATCTTAAAATTTTCATCAACAATTGTGTAAAACTTCTTCAACCCTCACCGTCATCGCTCTCAAATGAGGCGGCAGATTCCTGCAGCATCAAAGACCATAGAGGACTTGTTCGATCGTACAAGTAAAAGATATACAGGAAGAAGATTGAATATTACTTGAAACTCATGCATCAACATCAAAAGAATAAAGGATATCCATGAAGAAATGTGAAAAATCATAGAGAACGACCTGAGCAACAATGATTTTCAATTACTATAATGAATTAAACGCAGACCCTAGCTAGCATAATCATGCAGATTATGAAGATCATATATATCATATAATTAACGAACACAATATTCAACGGACCAGTTGATAATTAATTGGGCCCATCGCATGATTGGAGACAAATGATTCAAACCGACCCATCACGATCATCCATTCCTCATTAATGAAAGATTGCAAAATGGCTGCGTTCCGTATCTCAATCATCAAGATTCGATCACAATCCACAGTTTGACCAATCAAAGTTGTTTTTTTATAAATATATAATATATAATTGAAACATATAAAGTGGTAAGATAGGCGCAGAAAGGTCGGTGACTGCGAAGAATTCAATATCTTCCTGCCGCCGCCGTCTCGTTGAATATTGTTGATGTTTAATTAATTCCGGACCGACCTTTCATAGTTTTAATTTATTTCTGTACGCGTTTTCACCCGCCATAACATGGCGCACGTTAGAAAGCTTAATTATAAAGGATTTACAGCTTTTGGAGAACGACACAGTTTAAGAGATTGTTAGTTGTATCTTTGACTGACATATTGCGCGAACGGATTTCGTTAAATCGCTCACGAGATGATTAAATTCTGCATTGTGTTCCCTAGTTGATATCTCAGAACAACTCATTGACCAGCCACTTCGAATATAGGAATATAAAAATAGATGAATAAAAGAAATGAAGAGAACAAGAGATGGGAATTCAGTCTGATACCTGAATGTCTGAGGAATTCGAGCTTCCAGTTGCCTTCATTAATGTGGTCGGTGGATATACCATCACTTGCTGCACAAAATAGAAAAAGATAAATAAAAATGGTTCTGTTAATGGGCATCCACATCAGTTATGCAACTCTAGTTAGCTCTAAAATAGAGAACGCTCTAGATCTCACATCAGCATTTCCAACAATAAGACAATGGCAATTGACCTAGTTTTCGAACTACAAAAATGATAGCATTCATAGACCAAAAATGGAAGAACCGCGGCATCCACACTTATAGCCAAGTCAAAAAAAAATAGACATCTTCTGTAAGGTTTGCCTAAACATAGATAAGAATGCCTACTCAGAAAATAGACAAGAGGAAGAAATAAGAAACTCTATGCTGTTATAGCAGTTGGCTGGGATTCTTTGACGCTTCCCATCATGCCATTTCCATTGTTGTGAAAAGGACGCTGCTGATAGCCTTCATTGCGACGAGTTGAACCTACCCGACCACGACCAGAATACTCGACCCGGTTCCTAAATTCATTCCTCCTATAGCCCAGGCCGGAGCCAAAGCCTGCACCACGTCCTCGGAAGTTGTCGTTTCTGAATGCCCCTCTTCCGAACTGGAAGCGCCCTCTTCCATTGGTGCCATTGCCGTTATTGGTGACCACACCATTGACAACTAAAATAAACATTTACCATTGTGATAAATTTTTTTCCAAAAGTTTAAGAAGCAAGCCAGAGGAAAACATAAATATAAAAAAAATGATGCAAGTAACAGCAACAAAAAAAATACAAAAAAATAAAAACAAATAAATCAGTTATATGAGTGAGCCAAACCATCCAACGCCAAAGGTAAACATGACAAAATTGATTAACATGACAAAGATCCCAATTGGCAAAATGATTTGATAGTACTAAAATCATATTTACCTCCTGGTCTTCCTAATGTTGAAAATATAGTGAGTCAAATATAGTTAAGGCATATATCGGTTAGGAGATTCAAAACTTTCCTAATCCATTCACCAGACTTTAGACAATCAAAAACAACCTGCCAGTATATTGTGATTGGTATTATTCAAATTTTAGCCAAAAAATCTATCACAAATTTTGTAAAATGACATTGTGAAAAGCATATAATTAATTTAGGTTATTTAGATTAAACAATTGAATCTTTGACATCACAAAATGCATTATGAAGCTTGACAAAAGAAAATGGTGATTGTGCAATTACACTATGGAGGTAATTGGCATTTCATTGAGAAATTAGTCATATATACTATGACTGAAGTTCGACAAAAAAAAATTGTGAATGCGCAACTATATTAATGGAGGTTATTGGCAATTCATTAAAAAATAGTCATATATATAAAGATTAATTTAAAGAGACAATCTTGTAGTTGATTTCTGTAAAACATTAATTGAAACTTTGCTAAAGAGGTAAAATTAGAGCTATGATATGATTTTTTTTCTGTAAAAGGAAGTACCCAACAAGATTGGTATATTCGATCCCACAGAAATAGACAAGGAATATCATAATGATACAGCATTGTATTGGACATCATATTTGCAGACACAAAGGACCTTCTACATCTACATGGGCAAGAGATTGTATGGCTTGAAAAAGAATTATTTTATAAATCTTTGTATAAAAGAAATAGAATGTGCACATGCTAAGTATAACCTTGCATAACTTCTATGATAGTTTATGAGTTGTAGCATTTGGCTGAGCCTAGTAGTTCACTGACGCTGAGGGTCCCAAACATATCTAATAATTGTGAAGAAAAATTGTTGTGGCTAGAACAAGAAACTCTAGAATTGTAGTTTTAAGAGTTTAAAGAAAAAGCTTTTACCATTCCCAGAATACCTTGTCTAATGATCATAAAATTGGCTTTTACTTCAATTAAAAGCGTAAAACAATTGGAAATCAAATTTCAATTCAACTCAACAACAGGGAGTTGCAAGGATGAGCTTTGATTAAGATAACAGTAGAAGCAATCACGCATAAAAGCAAAGGCAAAAGTTGAACAAGAACTAAGAGTTAGAATATTATAGTATATTAACTATGAGAAGAAAAGTGCAATCCTTGCCTCGTGTTGTTGTTCGCTTCTCCTCAACAATGACTTGACGACCACCAATCATGATTGGCGATGCCTACATGTTTGTGGTCAAATAAGGTAAACAATCAGTATGAGCAATTATATTAAGCAAGAGTAGAAAATTGAGTTATTTGTACAACAAAGCACTTTTAAAAAATAATAAAGCATAATTAAAGAACACATGATTATGCACAACAAAGTATTTAGCATCCTACAGTTCTAAGTATAATTTTTGTTACTTCACTATTTTTTACAAATCACAAAAATAGTCATAATTAATAGATTATAAGAAATTTATTTAAAAATCATACAAGAATATACATGATAAGATCAAGATAAAAGCTTCCGAGATTCAAGAATAATGGGTATGCAGAGCCATGATGTAACTTATGGTCATCGTCTAAGTTAAACAAGGAAAGTTCAAAGCAAAAGAAGAAAATGTAACAGAGTTCGTTATCATGGAGAGAGACTACGATGCTCCAACCCTGAAAAACAGGAGGCGTGAGTGCCAATGTCAAAGGTATGAAATGAGGGAACAAATCATCTCATGGGATTTGCACAAGGGGAAACTAGTGGACCAAGATGTGGCTCAAGTATTGTATTATTTATGTAGCAAACATGAAAATGATGTTGATCTCATAATTCATTTCAATAATTGTTGTTTGACAATGGCCGAACTGAATCACCACTAATTTCAGAGAAAACTAGCAGGGCGAGAAGTCTTAATAAACTTCTGAGTTTCATTCCAACTGGAAATCAGGTAAAGCATCTTCCAATTCCAGTAGGGAAGCACACCCTGCCAACCCCAACTGCATTGTACCCATAAAACCAACCAAAGTGTGCATGCCAAGAAAAGTTATATGGTCTCCCAAATTTGGGTCAGTGCTTATTCTGTCACTTGATCAATCAAAGACTGGGTCAATGTGCTGCGGAAGGAACACTTGTTCAACACATAATTCCATTTTAATGAAAGCACAACAGCAAATACAAGAACTCATTGAGTGATTTCCTCTAGGACCTGGCAAGTGAAAGCTAAAAGATAAATTAAAAAAAAAAAGTGAATGTTGCAACCTAAACCAGTACCAAAGTGGTTTTTTGCATGCAAGACAGAATGCCAAAGTTCTGATATATATATATATGATAAGAGAAAAGGTGACTTAAACATTCAAATGCAGCCAATGTAGACACACTATACATCTGCTAAGGACAAAGGCAAAAATCAAAGTCTTACAGAATTGATGCTAATCCTTACCAAGGTTTAAAAAATCAATTCAGCACTATTTTCAAATATGATTCAACTGATAATATACACATAATATGTAGCTTATTCATGCAAACAGCATCCAAGTAACTGAAATGATATATGATAAGAAAAAGAGCAAATGTTAAAAGACCAAATGCCAAGTGACTTATGGACCAATGTCAAGCAAGTGATTTAATGACCAAATGCAGCCAATGCAAACACAATTAACATGTGCCAAGGGCAAAGGCTTATTGAGTCTTCCTCCCCAACAATTAAAATGTTGATTCAAATACTACTTCAAACATAAGTTGACTGATAAAATATCCATAATACAGCTGCACTCGAGATATAAAATAAGAAAATAAAAATAAAAACTAAAAATTGGTACGGAGAAACTAGTCTTTGCACAAACTAGTAACTAACACTTTGGCCACTGCTAGTGTTTGCAATCTGGTCTAAGGATCATGAGGTCCCGCAACCTAAATTAGGTCAAGCAGACACATAAAGTAACTTGGACTTTTGTTGTACTCATTCTAAAGCTAGGATGCAGAAGTGGGATAACTGAACTCATTCCAATTTAATCAAACTCAATTTACCATAAGAACACACAAATTAACAGAATACAAAATAATTGCATGCATGCGATGCTTTCTCACAATAAAATATCTCAACCATTTCAACAATATGAGATTAGCACATAACCATCATCACTGTGTCCAACCAAACAGTCACATGCATACCTACAAGAGTGGATTGATGAACAGGTAATCACTAATTTTAGCAGACTTAATCCATCATCTATGAGGAAGATAGAACATTTCAACTATATTCAAGCAGGCCTAGCTTCATTTTTGATAGACTACAAAACATTAGTCGTTTTCTAATAAACAGTGAGAAGCAATTAATGCTACCTACCTTTATGATTAATTAATAAACAATAACAGTCCTAATCTTTTTTACTATAAGCTTTTCAAACTATAAAACAAAGGCTCTGGAGAATGGATGCAATTATTAGTAATCAGTTATCATCAAACATTATGCTATTAGCTATCAAGCTTTTCAAGCATAAAAACAGTATATAACATAGTGCTGAATATTGATTAAAATATATTAAAACTGAACTAAAGAATAATTTTAAAAACTAGTACATATAACTAACTTAGGGGATTAGTAAATTCAAGTTTGCTTTTGGGTCATAAGGTCCTCATTATTGGTTGCTCACATGCCAAATCATAGTAAGAAAACAAAAGAAAATTCTGGAGTCACTATCCAACTTAGAGATAAATAAAGCATTTGAACCATTAGGAAGTACAATGCAATAACTACATAAAGCACTTAGTGGAAACATGTCACAAAAGTAACTCCATTTTATACCAAAACTCACGTGCTATCTCAGATATGTTCTTTTGCTAGAAGACTGAACAAAACAAGATACAATATAACCCGGTATAAAATATCAGAAAGAATAAGTTGATTTGGCAAATATTATAGACTACTATGTCAAGTACCAGTTGGCAGGATGACACTATGCATAAGATATACAACATTGCTTCTAGAAAACAATGTTTTTTTTAAGTAAAGCAAAATAATGGAACACGAATAAAAGAAATTCTGCCTCAATAGAAGCAGTGTAATCTTCAAAAACCAAGCCAAGATATAATACTTGAATTACAGTACCTCAATTGCAGCTTGCATGGACTTCAAGGAATCAAACTCAACAAATCCAAAACAGTATCTCTCAACCTGTAAATATACGAAGAGGTGAAAGAAAGTAAATATCAAAAGAAACACAAAAAGGGAATCTCAAAATTATTATAGAAAACAGTATACAGAAGATTAAAATATAACCTTGTGACTTCTGACTTGCACACCATCAGGCTTAATGGCTCCAAATTTCTTAAATTCCTCTTCAACTTGTTCAGCAGTTGCATTCAAGGGTAAGTTTCGTATATAAATTGAATGACCCTCCTCTGCATAGGTATGAGAATAAAATTCAAAAAAAAAATCAGGACTAAATCTAGATCTTAAAACAGAACATAGAATAAGCTCCAGTCAGACCTTCGAGAATGTTGGTTTTCTCAGGCACATCGATTCCAGCAGGATTAGAAGTTTCAGGTGGGTGAACAGGTGCTGCTGTGGATGCAGCCACAGGTTTCTCAGTGTTTGCTGGAGCTAACTTTGCACTGGGAGTTGCATGAAGAGACACTGGTAAGGGGCTCCCTTTCATGACCTTAACCTATTCAATTTCAATAAAAAAAAAATTAGTAACAGCCAGTAAAACTTCTAATAGCAAAGCATTCTCAAAGAAATTTTGAGCCACTAGAGCAACAGACAGAATAAAGGAAAAAACAGAATGCACATTAATACAACTGGTTGCGTCATAACCAATTAGAATGTTCATTAACAAAACAGGTTATTGCATCATAACCAAATAGACAAACAAGCATTAAGGAAAAAGGAAATTTTTTTTGCATAAATAATGGCAGACTAAAGGTTAGTAAGCAAACTATTCCCTTGTTGTAAAAAATAGCTTCTGCAGAAAAGTTAAAACTCACAATTGATGCATAAGACTTCTTAGGTGTATCATCTTGAGCCCCCAAAGCAATAACTTCAAAAACTTGCTGTGAATCACTCTCATCTACACTAGCGGGAGGATCCACAACACCACCATTTTCAGCAGCAGAACAATTATCCTCTGGAAGGTCGGTAACTTCCAAATTACTAGTCTCTTCCTCGAATGGGGGAGTTTCTGGCACATGATTCTCCTGTGTACTGAAATCTGCCAAAAAATATAGACAAAAGTAACAAAAGTCACCAGGAAAAAAACTTGCAACTGATAGATCTCAATGCCCCATACCTGCTTCAGGAACAGGAGATGTTTTAGAGACATCATCGTTGGTAGCGCCAACCCATAAATGGTTCATTTCCCTTGGTTGTGTTTCATTCAAAAATCTGAAAACATCATTCAAAACAAAGTATCCACCAATCTCCTGAGGAGCAAGGAAAAATGACTGTGCAAATTTCTTCCTAATACTATCCTGTCCAGTAAATGATCCAGTAACTACAATAAGCAACCCACTCTGGTATGAAATTTGTGAGTCTACAGTCTCTATCTCAGTGAAGCAGTTTCTGAAGTCTAGTGACATTATCTTCTCATCGATGGCCTGCACCATGTCAAACACATATATCAGAGCTCATTATTTGATAGGAAAATGTACCTTGCCAATAATGGAAAATCAAATTGATATCATATACTACAAAGCATGTTAAGAGAACCTAGAAAAATACAAATGAAGAAAAAACGAGAAAAATATTGAATACAAACTTTAGGAATCATTTGTATACAAAGCTTGAATAGCAAAAAACAAAAGAATACAATGTCCCATAAGATCTCTAGATGTTTCCTAAGGCATTGCAAAAGGCAAATATCATACAATCCAATTACAAGATAGTATGGAACTAAGTTTCAATATCTAGTTTTCTCACAGACAAATGGAGAATTTCGAGATTAATGTGGCATTCATGTAATATAATATGTGCATGTGTCATGTATATCAAGGCAGTCAATACGAGTTCCATATTACAAATTATTTTAGTTAGTTTCTGAGTTGTTAATCAAATTCAATCCACAAGCATAGGTGCTAATTAAAAAGATGTAAAATATTCTAAACTTACTTCAAATTGTTTTTACATACTTATTCCCACCTCGCTAGGACTAAAGTTCCCATCATAAATATACTAAATAGCATGTATCATCTGATTGATAGAGCATCTTGGCCATCATTCATTAAAAAAGACTGTAAATTCAAATTTTGTTGACCAAGAGATTACAAAAAAATTCTTTTTCTTTAGTTTATAGTTGAAATTAAATGGACAACAGCACATCACCATTGGTTCTAACTGACAATAGGACAAACGTTATCACCTCTACCTTTGTTTTGAACTCCGAGTTAAGATGGCATTAAAGCATTTTAGGGAGGAAGAGGAAAATAACATTGATGTTACATGAAGAGTCAAAAAGGGTTTTAATTTCACAAATTGTTGTTGAATTCTTCTCCAAGCAACAAGATTTCTTCTGGGTTGTCATCCATTGAGAAATTCAGCCTCTCTGACTTCACCATTTCCATCATGGAACTGACTAATTATATTTTAATTCATTTCTCAGAGTGGGTTGCTTTAGCTAACAAAGAATTAGTTTAATTTTAGAGGATTGAATTTATTTACTCTAGAATTCCCTTTGTTTGAGAATATACAACTTGTATTGAATAATTATTGAATTGAACCATCCTGGTTCCTTTAAATTCCTATTTATATGTATGATTCATATTTTTACATCTGAACTATAACATATTGCATGATAACAACTGTGATGAACATGTTTTCTAATAAGATAATTTTATCTTGCAAACTTAATCCAATATCTACTACTTAAACCAATTTTTACTAATAACAGTTAAATACATAATAAATGTGTATACTGATACTTGTATGATCATGGTATATTGCAGCAAAGTCATAAAAAAAAACAGTCACCATTTAGAAGCATATTAAAGTTATAAGCCACGTAACTTAGAGAGAACAGAGGAACAGATTAGGAAATAAAAGGCATGAAATTTAATACAACCAAAATTAGAAAATAATCCAAGTCAAAATTGAGTCAATTTTTATTAATATTTCACTCAAAAAACATAGATAAAGATATAGTTAGATCTAATTAGATCATATAAAAACTTTTGTTACATATTTTAGAAATCATACTTGCAGTGTTGTCAATGCAATCATCTCTCCTTCAGAATTGGGTCGGTTCACAATGCTAGAATCCTGATAAAACTTGTAAACTATTTCAGGTGATCGATGAAGAATGTGATAATACTGTTCTACAAAGGCATTTCCGATCTGTGAAATTAATACCAAAATGTCAGATTTTAGCAAAGAAATTTTGACACATATACAGGACTTCTTCATACCAGTTGTGGACTCGGAGAAGGAACAGGGGTTGTAGTGGGCAAAGCCATGTCTGATGCCAGAAAAATCTTCAAGAGTAGATACATTTTAATGTAAGACAGAAATCTTTCAAGTATAAACAAATTGGATATTCTTAAATATAGTAAGATGAAGCAATTATTGAACCAACAGTAGAATATTGAAACAACTTTACTAAAAGAAAACATATTCAGGAATAAGTTCTAGATATCTGAACTCGATTTTGAACATCATGAGGTGACAGAATTAATCAATTTTTAACTATACTATAGATCAATCTCTAAACCAAGGCGTTCACAGAAGAACAACTTGCTGCTGACTAATCCATGACCAGCTGCAATCATGATGGCCAGTTATTTCAGCCATCCCAACTATCTTCAATCATGGATCAGCTTCCTGGAGTGATGAATGCCTTAGCAAAACTCATCAGAATACAACCACGGATCAAAGTCTGCTATCATCAGTTACGAAACAGAAAACAAAAGGCTACTTATCCAAAGTAAAGCAGCGACAATATATCAGGCTCAAAACCCTAAAATCAGCACATCGCCAATAAAAGGAAATGACGGAGGGGAGACGTGTTGAGAAAACTTACAAATATCAAAACCCTAATCGAAAACTATCAAAACCATCTACACGGACCAAAACCGCCAAGGAGGTAAACCGGCAGCTTATATGACAAAACCCTACCGCAAGATCCTTCTCTTTCCTTCCAACTCTTTTCATAAAGTAAAGAGACCGCGAGATTCTCCGTTGGAGCCGATCAACGGGAAAAGTTAAACACACAAAAACGGACAAAAAAAAAAGAGTTACAGAAATCAAAAAGGGAAAAAAACGAAAAGGCAACTTTTTCTTCTCATCGGAACGGAAGAGAGGAAAAATGCAGGTAAAAAAACTACCTAGTCGGGGATCGGAAGAGGAATGAGAGGGTAAAGTCTAGGTAAGAGCTCCGCTTCGACCAAAGCCCTAGGAATCGAGAGGAGATGCGAAGGAGAAGCGGCGCGGCCGCAGGTACTGAAATCCAGATGGCTGCGTGTGTTGCGAGGGTTGCTTCTTCGGGCAAGTGACGGCGGAACGGGTTGAATGAGTCACAAATTTATATCGGTTCGTTGCGAGTCGTTGACTCCGAGGGACTAGCTTCGGTTCGGTTCGAGTCGCAAGTGAATCATGCTAGGGTTTGCGTGTCACCTCGCCTTATGGTTCATTTAGTATTTTTTTTTATTTTTTTTTAAAGTATCAAGAAAATCCACAACTTACTTTATCTAAAAATTTTCCTCTAAATAATTTCTAATAAAATAATTTAAAAATCTTTATTTATTTTTAAAATTTTATATTTATAAATAATAGAAAATTTGATATATAATATAGTAAAAAATGAATACATAAATTTAATAAAATAATTTTTTATCTTAAATTATATATTTTAGATAAGAAAATTGATATAAATATTTTAACATTCAATCCTAAATATCCTCTCACTCTGACCGATTTTTTTTTTTGCAACTTTTTCAAATAGTCTCAGGGCATATTATGATAGACCTCGTGATATGATTTTTTAAAATATTTATTATATTTTGATACTTAATTAATATTTAATAAAATATCAAAATACTTTGTACATGTAAATAAACTTCAACAATTTTTTTTAAATATCAATCTTAAATATTTAAAGCCGACTTGGGAGGTTTAATGTTAATTATAAAATATTAAGTAATTTATTTACATGTTAAATTTATTTTGATATATTATTAAAAAAATCATATTTCATTTAGGTAAACTACAGTACTGTAAGAAGGGGTTAAAAAAACACCAGCTAATATTAGGAACTATACCAAAATATGTAAAGTAATCCTATAACCTTGTCAGCGTTATAAAAGTAAAAAAAGTATATGAAATTTGATCTAGTGAGCATTTAATTACTAAGAGGATCGATTCTTCTTACACTAGTTTAGTCTTCTATGGTAAAAGTTATATCTCATAATTTCAAGGCGAAGATAGTTCAACAGGAGTTCAGACATAGGATGATAAAAGTATAGAGGAATATTACTTATATAGGGATGTCTTTGTGCTAGAAGAAGAGATTAGACACACTATATTTGAGACAAGAGATAATGATTTTACTGATTTATTAGAAGACGCAGAAACTCTTCTCTTCCCTGGTTGTTCAACTTACACAAAGTTATCGACAACCATCACATTATACAATTACAAGTCTACGAATGATCACACTAATAATAGTTTCAATGAGCACCTTAAGATTTTAGGTAGCATGCTCCCAAAAAAACATACTTCCATAAACTGTTTATTCAATGAGAAAGTCATTGAAACCATTCGATTTAGGATATGAGAAGATTCATACTTACCCAAATGGTTGTTGTCTATTTAGAAAGGAGTTTAAAGATTTTGACTCATGTCCAAAGTATGGTTTCAAGATGGAAAGTAGACAAAAATCACACCAAAGTTCATAAAGGAGTTCCTAAAAGGTGGTAAGTATTTTCTTGTGATACCAAGATTAAAAAAGAATGTTTACATTAGAAGAAAAGGTCGAAGACTTGATTTGGCACTCCAACTACAAAAGTCAAGATCATATGATACGTTATCTAGTTGATTCAGTAACTTGGGATACAATAAATCATAAGTGGTCGGCTTTTGCATTAGATCCTAAAATCCTCCAGATTGGTCTTGCTACAAATGGATTCAACCCTTTTGGTAACCTTAATTCTAGATATAGTTATTAGTTGGTTATTTTGGTAAATTACAACTTTTCTCCATTGATGTGCATGGCAAAGGAAAATCTTATGTCAAAGTAACTAGAAAATGATATAGATGTATACTTGAAACCCGTTGTGGAGGATTTGAAAAAGTTGTGGGACAAGGTGTAGAGGCTTATGAAGCATTTAACAAGTCAATGTTCAATTTGAAGACTATTTTGATGTAAATGATTAATAATTTTCCAGCTTATAAAAATCTAGCTTGATGTGCCATAAAAGGAAAAGTTAATTGGCCAATATCTGGTGAAGACTTATGTTTAATGTAGCATAAATACAATAGAAATCTTGCATACTTAGGTCACACAAGATTTCTTGCTCCTGATCATCCATTTCGTTAGAAAAAGAAGTGGTTTAATAGAAAAAAAGAGAGAAAAGGGAAACCTAGACCTTTGACGGAGCTACAAATTCTCAATACAGTGAAAGATATTGAAAATGATTGAGGTAGAAAATAAAAAAGTCAGACTATCAATACTTTAAGCTCATCCACTTTAGTGTGTAAGCTTGTATGAACCTATAGCCATATAGGGATATTGCTTTCTTTTCTATTGAATTGTGGTTCACTTTCTTTCTACCACTCGATGTGTTTTTGTGTTCTTTTTGTTTTATCTATTATATCTTAACTGCTACTGTTTCTTTCCATTCCCTTGTCTAAGTAATTATTATTAGTTGATCAAATAGATAATTAATTATATATTAATATGTTAGACATATTTTAATTCTTAGGAGTAAAAAGTGTAAAACTTAGAACAATGAAGAAAATTAAGACCACATTCACACAATGAGGAAAATTAAGAGTGTGTTTGATTTGCACCGTTTTCATTTTCATTTTCTGGAAAACGCGCGTTTTCTAGAAAACAGAAAACGATTTTTTGTCATTTTTTATTTTTTTAGAAAATGATAGCTAATTTTTTAGAAAACGCGCGCGAAAAACACAAACCAAACACCGTTTTTCAGAAAACGCGCATTTTTCAGAAAATGAAAATGGAAAATACGCGTACCAAACGCCCCCTAAGATTTTCCCACTGTCTGACATCACTTACCAGTGTAGGATCGAAAGCGCTAGAGGGGGGGTTAATAACGCTCGTGGTTTTCACATTCATTTTAAAACTATCGAGTAAAATATACAGTAGAAAAGTAAATAATAAACACAAACACACGAGCACCAAGGGTTTTACTTGGTTCAAAGCCTGGGGCGACTCCTACTCCAAGGCCCACGATCGTTGATCGCTTTCTGTGGGCAATCACTATAAGCTTCAGAAAAAGTATAACTTTGAAGTACAATATTTAAAACAGAAATAACAATTATATTGACAATAGAAAATAGTAAACTTGAAGCTTCTAGTCATTATAGTCTTGTTACAGCTTCGTCGGATTGTTCTTTGAGCAGAGTACGGAAGGAAGATTGCAATTTTGAGTTATTCTTTGTTGCTGCTCGAGACTGGCTTATATAGCATGTCGAGGGCGCCTCCAACAGCATATAGGGCTCCCTCAACCCCGCCGAATTCGCAGCGTGGATGAGCTCCGAACTGGTCGCTGCTTATCCGCCTTAGGGCGCCTCCAACCTCCATGGAGGGCGCCGTCACACCAGTGTCCAGGGCGCCTCCAAGCTCCATGGAGGCACCCTCGCACCTTGCTGTGAGGCAATCTCCGCAAGTGACCTGAGGCGCCTCCAAGTTCCATGGAGGGCGCCTCGGGTACTGTTCATCTGAGGAAAACATATTTAATTCCCTTCCTTCAAAATACGTTAGTCCCAGAAATCAACCATACCCTACAAAA
>JBBMJZ010392077.1:0-14450 GCA_037833815.1 Zingiber zerumbet | reverse complement strand
AGACACAGGGATCAAATACAACGCAGGACCTAACCAACTTGGTTGATCACATCAAAACTACCACGGGGTCCAACATGCTCATCGGCCTGAAGTTTGATATACACAAGTTATTGCCAGAAGGTGTTCTGTATATGTTTGGCTTGAGCCCGATCCAAATGCATTTTTCAAGCGACATAGTTAAGAAATTCCACACACCCTTTTCTTTGGCTCTAACTAATTTCCTTTTTTCTCTTGCAGCTGCCACGATGATAAGGTCGGTGGCGCTCAGCCGAGGCCGAGGCAGCAGCAGCCCAGGAGATGGAGCGGCTCGGGCTTACTCCAGTCGGCTCCCACGAAGGCGAGAGTGAGGGAGGCCAACAAACTGCTGGTGGGGAGTCCCCCGCTCGGACATCCCACACCGAGGTGGCGGGGGAGGTCACACCTCCTAGCGCTCAGATAGTCGTGCAGGCAGAGGGATCCGAGTCATCAGGTGGGACCCCTCTAGCGAGTCACAAACGACGTCGAACGGGCACACCTACCCGTTCGGCCACTTCCGCAGTACAAGTACCCCAGCAGACGAGTGTTTCTCCCACTACTGCTCTCGAGATTGTGGAGGCGATATCTTCCGACCGGACACCTTCCCAGCTTGAGCCATCCTCGGAGCCCTTTGTCGTCCAGCCAATCAGGTCTCTGCCTCCAGCTCACCGAGGATCCTGAGGTCCGACATCCATTCTGCTCCAGCAGGCCAATCTTCCGGACTCTCCGCGTCCGCTCAATTTGCTCCGAGCGGTCGTAGATCAATAAAGGCGATCCTCCACCTCCCTACCGAGGAATATTTGTCGCAAGACGACCAGTTGATGTCTCCCGAGCACCAGATAATTATCTGCGGGCCGCTCGCCAAAGTTTGGGAGGACGCCCAAGCACGGGTTACTGCGATGCCCCTTGGGTTGCTGGGCAATAGTCACATAGAACACGCAACCAGGGTAAGTGCCTAAACTTGTTCGTGTTTACTTTCTTTACTAATATTCTCTCGTTCGGCCGCAGTATTGGGTGGAGAGCGTGGCGGTGTGCAACCGCCTGGTGCTATTGGAGGGGGAGTTCAAGAAACTCAAGCTTTCTGGGGGAGCTCCCCTTCAAGGGCCATCATATGCCAAGCTGCAGGCTGAGCTGGCCAAAACTAAGAAGACCCTGGAGGATGAGCGGAAGACCTACTTCGATCGGCAGCTCAGGGTGGACCAGCTGGAGACTCAAGTCAAGACATATGATCGAAAGATCGAGCTGGCCACCACCAGGAAAAACCGGGCCATCGCCGACCTGGATGCGAAGAACATAGAGGCTGGGGGCCTGGAGCTGACCGATTTGCTCGACGCCGAGCGGAATGGACGTTCGGTGGAGGTAGCCGCTCTCCGCGAGAACCTAAAGACTCTGAAGGATGCCTTGGAAACCTCCCGCGCGACCCTCCGAGAGTATCAAGATGCTGAGTCGAGTCATTTCGCTGATATGAGGCAGAATCATATCCGCTCGGATGAATTTGTAAAGAAGACGTGCTCTTCGCTTGTCAACACATTCGAGTTGGCCATTACCGCCGCGGTCACTCATCTGAAGGCAAAGGGCAAGCTCCCTGAGGACTTCATCCTCCCTGCTCTTGACCGCGTCGGGATCCTCACCACAATCCCCGACGAAATCTTTGATTATCTAGAGTGGGGAGTGCTTTTTGTAACCTTGGGATATGTACCTGCCGCTCGGCAGATTTTGTTGTTAATGAACTTTTAGCCCTCCAATGTTTGCTTATTCTTTCGTTGTATAGACCCGAACGGGCCACTTGTCTTTCGATCGCTACTAAATTCTCGAGGGTTATCTTTTGAACAATGAGCCGCCGCTCGGCCTTCGTGTGACCCCGCGGCTACGTAGGTGCAGTGGCGCGACCCCCGCGGCTACATCGGTGCAACCACGCAACCCCACGACTGGGTGTCGCGATAGTTGTAACGAGTAGCTTTTTTTTAATTAAAATGTTTTTAATTAAAATTATCTAATTAATTAAATATTTTATTTATTTTAATTTTTAAAATATATAATAAATTATTTATTTATTTTTTTAGTTATGTTTTTATTTTTTTAAATGATTATCTCTAATTTAAACAAATAATCAAATATATTTTTAAAATCCTAATTAAATTATCCCATTAAAATATATAAAAATTAATTTTAAATTAAAAAAATTATAATAAAATATTATATATTCTTAAAACCCTCCGCAGGGATCGTGATGTAGCGATGGTCTCTGTGGGACACCGCAATTGCAATTTTTTTATTTTTAAAATATATATTTTTATAAATAAACTATTATTAATAATAGTTATAAAAAAATAATTTTAAATTTTAATAAATATTTTATAAAATAATTTTAATTTTTAAATTATTTTAAAATTAAACATAAATTTAAAATAATTTTAAAAAAATATAATTCTTAAACATTTCAAATAATTTTTTTAAAATTAAAAATTTACATATACATTAAAAAAATAATTTAAAATTTTCAAATAATTTTATAATTATTTTTATAATTTTAAATTTAGTTTTATATTTTAAGAATTACTTATTTTTTAAAATATTTTTTATAAAAATTTAATAGGCATTATCTTATGAGAAAATATTAAAATATAATTTCATCATCTTAAAATATAAAACATATTTAATAATCAAATATTAATATACATTTATATTTATATTTAAAAAAATACTGAAACTTTATCTACATGTCACGATACGATACCGAAATCGTATCGTTCCGATCCGAGACTGAAATCTTGGCACAGGTCGAGATTTTAAACCTGATCTCACCCGTGTTTGAATACATAGTTATTGCCTTATAGGTATACATGTAGATTTTAATTGTTAAGCTTAATTAGATTGAACTAAGGTTAGTTGACTGATTATTAGTTCTGGACTTCTGTGTTCATAGAATAAGACTGATATGATTATTCTTCAAGCTTAATAGTTTGAATTTTATACGATTTTATAGTTTAAAGGGTAGTGTTTACTTCTTTTTATTTGTTGATATTTTATTGTAGATGATGGAGGAAGTTTTTCTTCATTTATCTGGATCCAATATAGCTTTGCAGTCCATGGTTCAGATACTTGCGGACTTTGCTACTGTTGAAGGTGTACAGCGTCTTCTTTGTGCTTTAACTTTTTGCTTTCCCCCTATATGTATTTTTAGTGTCTATATATTTTCAAAAAAATTTATTTCTGTATTTTTTTTCACATGGGAAGCTCTGAAATTCTCTCCACATTTGAAAGACGTTTTTCTACGTATATTACCTATTCTTGGAAGTGTGCGGGATGCCCAACGACCAGTTTTCGCAAATGGTATGTAATCCTTAAGTTATTTTTGATACCATGCATACTAAAATGAGTTTCTTGTCTGATCAATCTCGATTACTTTATGGTTCTTTCTTTTTTGGTTCTAGCATTCAAATGTTGGTGCCAAGCAGCTTGGCAATATATTAGGGATTTTCCTTCTGACCCACTTCTTGATACTGATGTCATGTACACTTCTCATTTCCCTACCATTTTGTTAGTCATTAGATGCAGTTTTCAGCCTGACATTTTAATGTACTTCAGGTCTTTTATGAACTCTGTTTTTGAATTACTGTTGAGAGTTTGGGCTAGTTCACGAGATCTAAAGGTAACTATTGAATATAATATCTTAATTCTAAGTATTCATTTGTATATAGATATTCATAAAATGCACACTTCAAACAAACACCAGAAGTTCAGTGGATATAGTGTATTCTTTATTTCTTGAGAGTTTGTAATTTTATAACAATACTCTATGACTCAACAATTTAAGAGGGCAAAACAGTCTTTCTATTCGATTTTTAACCTTTGAATCTCTTGGCACAGGTACGACTTTGTGCAGTAGATGCTTTAGGGCAGATGGTTGGTCTTATTACTCGTTCACAGTTGAAGGCAGGGTTGCCTAGGCTTATTCCTACAATCTTGGACTTGTGTGTAATTTGTATTTATACAATGGTTCTCTTTTTGGTGTTTTGCAGAATTATGCCACAACATGAGATATGATTACTATATGTTTGTTTTATACAGGTACAGAAAAGATCAAGAGATTGCTTTTCTTGCTACACAGAGTCTGCACAATCTTCTCACTG
This sequence comes from Zingiber zerumbet, assembly GCA_037833815.1. NCBI lineage: Eukaryota > Viridiplantae > Streptophyta > Magnoliopsida > Zingiberales > Zingiberaceae > Zingiber > Zingiber zerumbet. Next base: position 10,302 of record JBBMJZ010392077.1, on the reverse strand, counting down.
CTTGCCTCCTGTCTGAGAGTGGCCCTCCTCTACTTGATTTTGAGGCACGCCTTACATAAGGATTCATTATGATTTTGCAAGACCTTGTACCGATAGCATATGAAGTAAAACTTAGCTTGATTTTTTTATTTAGATTTATCCTTTGTGTTAGACATCCTGTTTTTAACAATCTGATAATGATCAGAAAAATAGCCCCTTCTAACAGAGAATCTGAGGCAAAATTAAAATGCTCCATGCCCATAGTCCCACATAAATGAGTATGGTGATCCATGATGTGCACATATATTATGGCAACCTCCTCCTAATTTGCATGTGACCCAACTGTGTATATTGTTCTCATCCCTCTTCATTCTTCACCGCCACTTCCTCTCTTTCCCACCATTCACCATCTCCTCATACTCAGATGAACCCTCCCACTTATCTATTTCTTCCCACTTCCCCTTCCTCCCACCAACTATCTTGTCCTCCACCTCACTCCTAAGAGCTGCCTTCTCCCTTTTCTCTCACTCTCTTTCTCCCCACCTTCTACTCAATATTGTTAGCAGTGATTTAAGAGCACTTCAGATAGTTGAGATTTCACAATTGTTTCTTGTTGTTTCTGTTATAGAGTAGGATATGCCATGATATGCATATTTGGGTTTATTGCAATAATAAATTCTGTTTCTACTTTCCTTTTCCTATTTTTCATGATAAAATATGAGTTTGGTTTCTTTTGGCTTTTCCTGCAGGAACTCATAGTGATCTTATGCAGTCTTCTTCCAATTTCTTGCATCAATTACCAAACTCATAGTTCAAAATTTTCAATCAGCCTAAAGGTGTGTCATTTGATGTCTAATTAGTAATGCATAATCATGCTTGGGAGCAAAATTTCTAACCATAATACTGTGTTATTTGATATTCTTGAAGTTAATGTTCGAATTGTCTTTGTTTTTTTTCCTTTGGAGTGTGGGAATATGAACTTGCTATGTAACATCAATTTTTTGTTGTGGGCTGGATTCTTAGCAAACTGTTTTGTTCTATTTTTCTGGTATGATATAAATTTCATTAGGAAAATAACATGTTCTATCTTGTTCAACTTTAAGAACCTTTCAGTGTAGTGTGGTTCTAGAAGTCCTCATGGTTGTCTTTGACGCTTTTCCAATTATCATATTACCTAACATGGTTGCCAAGAGAATCCTCATCTCTAGGACTTCACCATTGCCAAGAAGCTTCTATGCTTTCGGGACTTTCATTGCTTAACATACAGTCACTATTGACTTGCTAGGACTTCCACTGCTAAGTATTCGGTTCTCACTAATCTACCTGAACTTCTAGTGCTAAGTATCTAGTCTCATTGACTTACTTGGATTTCCACTGCCAAGTATATAGTCTTTATTGGCCTAGTCGACTCAACTAACAAAAATATACATATAATTGTCAATTTTGAACAAGGGCCGATTGTACCAACAATCTTCCCAATAATTTCCCAAACATCTCTTAACAACAAACACATTGCTTAAATATCAAAATGCAATCCATACCATCGTTAATCTTGATGAGGAGCTAATTGCACCAACAATAAAATCACATTAACAACCTATCATTTGATAAGAAGTGAACATTAATTAAGATGCAATTAATAGAATGGACCATCAAAATGAGTGGAAGTTTTGGTGGTTTGTGTTGTCATTATGCCTCCTTTCAGCCGAAAGGAGTTTTTTTAAGACTTGTAGGATCCATTATATTTTACAGATTGGAGGTCTTGGGTGTCTAGGTGACATGTATGAAGTTAATATGGTAGATATGAGAATGCTAATATTGATGCTTGGAGTTGTGAGGAAGGATAAAAAACAATTATTTTTCGAGTGTAATTGGTGTAGCTCTAACAAATGATAAAATTAAAGAAAATAAATTGAGATAGTATGAACATGTCCAAAGATACTAATAGATTCTATAATTTTAAGAATTGAATTTATTAAAGTGAAATGCCTTATCATGTAGAGGGAGAGCAAAAAAAAAAAAATTGTTGATGTAAAAAAGATGATTTAGTTAGTTTGAAAGTTACTAGTGGCATTGTATTGGATAGAGCTCAATTGAGGGATAAGATTCATGTAGTTGATCCCAAAAAGTTGGGATATACACATGTGGATGATGACAATGAACATTGGTTAGTTAGGGAAAGAAACCTATATCTAACCAAAAAAAAACAAGCTTGATATGCTTGAAGAAATTGATGATATTTAGATTCTAGAATTGTTAATACTCCTATGATTCTAAATATTTGACTAATATCTAGATAGGAAAGTGATTATCTGAACCAGGGTGATTTGGTATATTGCTTGGGAAATTGAACAATCTTGCAATTACTAGACCCGATATCAACTTTATCATGTGGTTAGCCAAACTCTTTTATATGTCAGGTCATTAGGAGCTAGCTATAAGGATTCTGTGATCATGACTTATGCAGGCAAGGATTTCATCGACTTTTTATGAAAACAATCTCTAAATGATATCCTATACTGATATCATTTTCAAATTTCCATAGATATAGATGATCACCATTAAGTATTGTGTTTTGGGAGTGATTCTAACATATTGAAAAAATAAAAAAACAGAATGAAGTGGCCCAATCAAGTGAAAATGTAGAATGTAAAGATGTTCAATATGTAAGTTTATTTAGCTCAAATATCTGATTGCTCATTTAGGTATTGATTATGCAGTCAATTAAGCTATATAATCTGGTCTTTCATTTATGGACAGGAGAAAATTCAGTCTAAGAAAATTATTACAACTTTTGTTACTTCTAGTGACCAGTTGATGTATTTACTAGGCGAGTCTTTTAGAGGCTCTATCATCATCATGGACCTGAGTTTGTCCTAAATATTTTAGATCGGTTACATGCTTATCCTTCCAATGAGCTAAATGCTAGACAATATCACTAGTAATGGAGGTCCTATAATTCAATATATTTTTAACAAGTTGGTGCTTTATTTTTATTTTTTAATTGCCTTTTGGGGATTTAAACCAGCTTGAGTGGAGGACATTTTTATAAATATACAAATGTGTATCTTTCTGTAAATATTGTATATTTTGATATACAATTACAACCACTATAGTGAGAATCAACTTTACTTCCAATTTTTGGCCAATGTCAGTAGTTTAACATAAAAGGAGATAACAAATGAATGGTTGTAGATTGCTTGATATGAAGCTTTTGAATTTGTCAAAATTAATGCAAGGATATAAGCCAATTATTAGATTAATCAGTAGTAGTATCATGCTGCTGAAAAATAGCTTAAATCTTGTTTGGAATTTCTGTTACACGACACTTCTTGATAAATCACATGCCTTCATGATTCAACATTCAGAAATTCTATAAGAATGCTGTCTAATGGTTGCTAATAAATTTGTTACTTTCTCATAAGGAATACAACTTTTCTTATTCAATTTCTTTTTTTTGTTTCATTTATTTAATATGGAACCTTGAAACAAAAAAGTTGTTGTTTTGTGACCAAAAGGTCACGGGTTCAAATCCTAGAAACAACCTCTTGCAAAAAAGCAGGCTAAGATTGCGTACAATGGATCCTTCCCTGGGACCCGTATGACGGGAGCTTCGTGTATCAGGCTGCCCTTGTTTTTTATTTAATATGGAACCTTTTGTATTTGAACTCTGGAAATTAAATCAGTATATTTTCTATTTTCAGACTTATAATGAAATTCAACATTGTTTTCTTGTGATCGGCTCAGTATACCCTGATGATCTGTGTGCCTTCCTTCTAAATGTGAGTTTAATTTTAAATTAGAGCATTCTTTTACTATTGGTTACTTCTAAAGATATTTCCTTTATCAATTTTTAGATCAAAATAACTGCACCTTTGACTTGGATAATTGGTATGATATCACAAAATGACCTCCTCCATCTTACCCCATCAATGAGACTGGTTCATGCAGTGAAGCTTGTAAGCTTTGATCTCATACAATATTCAATCTCATTAAAATTGAAGGAAGGACATTATGGAATTGTCTAACATGTAACATGATCTAAATCAGAACACTTATTTTATGTCAATGTGATAGAACTGAAGCAAACTGTTAAAGTGGAATATTAGTACTAGGGCTTCAATTAGGTTTGAGCAAAAATTGTAGTCATCAACTCATCATGCCTTCTTTCAGTACAATAGTGCTCATTTTTGTTTCAATGTGAATCCGGAAACAACAACAGAAAGATTCTGGTTTCTGAGTTGTTCTCCTCAAGTGGTGACATGTATAGTAGTGCATAAAGGAACCAGCTCTAGCAAATTACAAAATGTATTTTCTGAAGTTATTATTAAAACAAAAATCATGAGATAATAAACTTACCAGGCAATAAAAACAATTATTCTCATGATTCACTAATAATAATTCTTGAACTATTTGATACTTAGCTTTTAAATTTGAACCGTTTTTATATTGTAAAATAAATTAAGCATAGAAATTTTGTGAAAATAGAACTCCTGAATTACTTAGATTTCTTAAATGCACCTGATGTAGTTGTTGATAGGAAAGCATAATTACTAAAATAGCCCAACTTGGAAATGATTCATCTTAAGGGTGCAGCAGCTGATTATTCTTCTACCCAAAAACATATTTGACCTAGGTCATAAAGAACAACTTTTGGACACTAAGGGTATGTTATACTCTAAAGGATTTAAAATATTTAGATTAGTTCTTTTCCTAACAATCCTTTATAAGCGGCTAGCAAATTCAGTTGAACATGGTGTCAAAGCGAGAGGTGTAAGATTCAAATCTTCCTGTGTCAAAAATATTATCTGATCTATTCATGTGATGGATTTGGCTTAATCAAATATAGTCACTCATACATGAAAGGGGTGGATTTAGGAATATAGATCTTTGAATTGATCTCTTTCCTAACCCTTGAACTTTTGGGAGAAGTAGGTAGATAATCAACTTCAGCATACTCAAATCCAAGCTGAACCTTTCTTGAAGCCTTTAACAGTAATGTAGCAAATTCTCTTTTTTGTTAATTGCCTAGCTTATCTTATCTTTAATACGAACCATGATAAAATAACTATATAGTATTAGAATGCATATCATGCAAAACCCCTTATCATTATCCTCATCCACTGGAAGAAAATCAATTTCTTAGTCTCTAATCAACTTTCCCTTTCCTAATATTTCAGAAATGTCAATCCAAAGATGAACTGCCAACGATTGGAGCACTCTGTGCAATAAAACATCTATTACCCAGGTCTTGTCACCTAGTTTGATCTTTCTTATAGTTAATTTTTTATGCAATGGTATTCTTTGCAATTCATCATTCCAAACTATTTCTCTGTGAAAGTTGCATTTGTTACCCAAGTTCTCTAAAGTTATTATGATTGGTTCCCTTATGGGAAACCAAGACCAGGATCTTAGTGACAGTTAAGGGACATTTGAACTATTTTGTTGCAAATACATTAGATTGGAAAGAATTATCCTTTTGGTTTCAAGATTGGAACCCAATAACACATCTTTTTCCACCATATTAAACAATCTAGGTTGTTGGAAGCTTGGCATAACAAAAGGGCATCACTTGTTGAAGCCGTCAAATTGTTGATCGATGAGCAAAGTTTAGGTGTTAGAAAAGCACTTTCAGAGGTATCCCCTTTAAATTTAAATCAATTCTTTACTTCTTTTTTTGGTTTTACTTTGTATAATCATCATGAAAATTATTGTTCTGTCAGTTAATTGTTGTCATGGCTTCACACTGTTACTTGAGTGGACCTCCTGCTGAACTTTTTGTGGAGTACCTTGTACGTCATTGTGCTATATCAGATCATGACATAAGAATGCACAAGACTTCCAAGGAAGCCTCTTTTAAAAGCATCCCATTCCAGACATTCCAGAATAAGAACCTAAAGGTTTAGTTTAACCTAAACTTATATCATATTTTATTTCTAGTTGCTTCTTTTTTAAATTGTTTACTGGTATTTTAGCATCCTCCAAATTTCAGGCAATGATCGGCCCTGTTAGTCCATCCGAATTAAGGGTGATTTGTGAAAAAAGTCTCCTTTTACTAGCTATCACCATTCCTGAGATGGAGGTATAACATGACTAGCATTATTTGACCTCTCTTTCAATTGTATGTTTACCATTTTCTCTTAATCTATTCCATTTGTTTGTCATGGTTTTGTCTACAATTTCTTCAGCATATACTCTGGCCTTTCATCTTGAGGATGCTTTTGCCTAAAAAGTATACAGGTGCAGTTGCAACAGTAAGATAAATTTCTTGCGTGAACAATTTTTTATGTTTCAGCATTCCTCTCTCTCTCTCTCTCTCACACACACACACACACACACACACACACACACACACATCCAGTTCATTTAAGTCATGATGTCAGATTATACCTACATATATTCTAGTTAATCACAGATTTGGTAGTAAGTACCATGCTGTCCATTATCTTGCATTGATGACCTTGCAGGTTTGCAAGTGTGTAACTGAGTTGGGTAGGCACAGATCATTCCAGACAAGTCCATTGTCTTGTGAATTTAACATTTCAAATGATATTCCTAGCTCTGAGGTAAAGCTAGTTGCTAAATATGTGCTACTTAACTTGTAATCCTTGTTAGTTGTTGCCTTATTGTTTTGTGCAGGACCTTTTTGCTCGTTTAATTGTGCTTATGCACGATCCTTTTGCAAGGGAGGAACTGGCGACTCAAATTCTGACGGTCTATTTCTTCTTCTACTACAACTACTTTTGTGCATCTTGGTAGTTGTTTTACTTACAAGATATAACAAAAAGTTGAACAGTCTCCCTGTTACAATGTAGCTGCTATTCAGCATTTATGCATGCATAATGCAACTGCTATCTAAGTTGAATACAGTGCATAAGTGATTGTTTAAGAGTGATGGTTCTTTGATGTTTCATGTATCCATTCTGTTTGTAAATTTCACATCTTATTTTGTTTCTAAGTTTTTCCTGCACACTTGGCACTTCTATTTCTTGGTATTGTACAATTACCTTTTTTAACAGTTGCAACCTAACACATGTATCTTCAACCTGTTCACAAAGACATTAGTTAATTCGGAATCAACCTGTTCACTTTCTTTATGCTGGTTGATGGGGCTGGCTACAGAGGTAAGGTTTGGCATAGAAGAGACAAAAGCCTAGTTTCAGGAAATATTGGACCAGAGTGAAACCATTATGTTTGTATGAGCCTGGTAAGATAGTAGTAGTTATGCTAGTTGGGTTTTGAAGCTCAATAGGTTGTAACTGGAGGCAGGGGTTCCAAGATGTATATAAAGTTGATGAAGATTTTAAAGTAAATTTCACCATATTTTCAAATTATAAGTATGAAAAAACCATTGATTTTTTTTAATATTATTTTCACCTCTTTGACCTTAGCTGATCATGGTTGCACACGTAAGAAAAACTTACAAGGCCTATGTATCAATTTTTTCTTTTAAAATAAAAGAGGTAGTCTGCATAGCCTGTTTATTTCATGTGTAGTATTAAAGTTGATTGTCAACATATTGTCAAATAATTCTTCTGAGTAAGATATTTATTAACAAATTTATGGGTCATGAGGTTGTTTGATTGTGTATCATCACAAATGTGATGCCTATGTAGCAGCTCTGCTGTTTCTATATCATGGTCACTAAACTTATTTACACTTGCTATTATTTGCAGGTCTTGTGTTATTTAGGATCTTTGTTTCCGAAAAACCTCAGTTTTCTTTGGCACGATGAGGTATAGCACTTGTAAGGTACTCTTTAAATGGGCTTTATAGTCATCAATATTTTTTGATTGTCATTTCTTCTAGTTTCTGTAATGGTTTGCTCTCTGTCATGGTTATCTGTGGAGTAGACCGTTCTTAAATTAGCCTATAAATATTTTGGCAAGAAGATTAATTTCTTAGTGATAGATAGTGAGATATAATTGTGAAAATATAAATCTGTGGAGTAGACCGTTCTTAAATTAGCCTATAAATATTTTCTGGTGCACTAATTTGATTGACTTTGACCACTCAAACATTGTGAAAATATAATTGTCAAAATTGACTGCTATCATTATTGATTACCCAAGTTGCATTAGAGATATGAAGAAATTAGATAGAAACGAGTTACATTTCACTAGAAAATGGATGGGATATGATTTTATTTTTTTAAATGAAGAGCATAAATGAATGATATTAGTTAAAATTTGGCTGAATCAGACTAAGAATTGAAAATTTATTCACTTTTGCTTACTTTCCACCTTTTCCAACTTAAATAGGAAGGGGAGTCTTCATCACTTACTTAAATCCCACATTAAATCTATTAGCCATACCACTCAAGATTTACCTTAAACTCGAGGACCACTCATTCAACTTTGCCACCCCTAGCTACACATGGCGGCTTAGCATCTCTCACTTTCTCAATGACCATAGAGAGAGAAAAGGATTAATAGTGCCCCTAAATTCAATTTTATTGAATATATATTAAAACTACAATTTGTTATTTAATGATCTACTAGATATAACTATAAAGTTATTATATTTTTCTATCATAAATAATTTGAAATTTTTAGTAGCAACAAAAAACTGATATCATTGATATATGTTATTATTATATGAAATTAGCATATTGAAACATCTTTTATCATGTCATGTATAATAATTTTGTCATTTTTCTATTTTTAGAGTTTTCCCTATCGAGTTCAATTTAACTGATTCCAACAATTTGGTACCATCAATACTTTGATATTTTAATTAGCCAACTCAGATATTGATATGAATTTCAAGAACACTATGTTCAATCATATTTCCTATGGGCTTTACAAAAGCTTAAGTTTTCTTGTTTACGCCAAGTGGTTATACTTTTATCACCTTTAAGTTTCTTTTTCTTTTTTCCTTTTCAGACTTTCTTTTCCATGGAAAAAATAGTATCTGGAAATTAAAAGATGAGTGAAAGGAGCAAGTTATATTATCATTTCTAAAAAAATGAAAAGTACTTCTTCCCTTACCACACATTTCCACTTTTTTTAGAAGAAAATTGGGAAAATTTTCCTTACAAACTTCTCAAAGTGTTCTCCTCATCAGCTTATTCAAGATTGGTGCTTGGAAGCATCTCATGAAGTCTTTTTTTGGCACTAGGTTCCAAAAATGAAGGCATATATAAGTGATCTTGATGATCTGAGGCAGGATTTATCTTATCAAGAGACTTGGGATGACATGATAGTCAATGTAAGTGTTGATTTGATAGCTTTTCTGCTTATATATCATTACTGAAACATGATTATATCTTCACTCTTCAGTTTGGTGATATATTACATTTTCTACCTTTTCTTTGTTTATGGGCTGGCTTTTTGTATCAACATATTTCTTTTTATAAGCAAGTACCTTATACAAATGGAATTAGATTTAAGTGATTGTCTGTAGAATTCCACATTAATTCTTCAGCTTTGGCTGAGAATTTCTTTTGTTCTTGCAGTTTTTAGCTGTTTCTTTGGATGTTGTCCAAGACAATGAATGGATCATTTCTTTAGGCAATGCTTTTGCAAGACAGTATGCTCTTTATGATGGCGATGATGAACATTTGTCTCTCCTGCATAGGTACAAACTATCATTCTACAGTTCAGTTTTATTTACTATAATTTGCTAGGACTGTATGGATGTGAACATTGATGGGATGGATGTCGTTCAAAGTTGAGGATGTTCATGAGTACACATGGGACTTCTACTCTTTTTAGATCTTATCTAATAAAAGTTTGTCTGATACTCATTACTTTAGTTATTCCCTGTTTGACAGATGTCTTGGAATGCTTCTTCAAAAAGTCGATGATAGGATATATGTTTGTGGAAAGATAGAGTGGATGTATGATCATGCAAACATCTCTATCCCTGTAAATAGACTTGGGCTTGCTAAAGGGATGGGGCTGGTATGTTGATTAAGAAAAATTGTGCTATTATATTGATGTGAATTATTTGTCACAAAATTTTGCCTCGTGCAGATTGCTGCTTCTCATCTTGATACTGTTTTGGAAAAGTTAAAGCACATTTTAGACAATGTTGGATGTAGCACATTTCAAAGGTACATGCATGGTGCTTTTGATGGTCACACATAAATAATTTAATCAATCTGCATGTGGTGTTCTTCAAACCAAGTTTATCAAGTCGTGGCACATATTATAAATTGTTTCTGTAATTATTTGTGTTAAAAATGTTGGGATCCTTGATCTCCGGCTAGAGAGGGGGGGTGTGAATAGCCGCCCCAAATCGTTCTCGTTTCTTCCTACGAATTAGGTTAGCGCAGCGGAAAATAACAACTAAAACGTAGAAGCGAAAAGATAGAAGAAC
>JBBMJZ010392076.1:0-31022 GCA_037833815.1 Zingiber zerumbet | reverse complement strand
TGTAGCAGCTAAGTATCAAAGTAGCTGTATCATTTCTGTAGTAGCTAAATGTCCAAGTGGTTGCTATACATTGAAGCAAGCATCGACCTTATACATTGTAGCATAAATCCTTCTAATATATATTAGGATTAGAGGTAATTACAACTTAAAATGAAATGACTTACCATTGGTTATGAAAATGTGAGAATTGATATTTGGTAAGTTTCCTGCAAATTATACAAGTAAAAACTGATAAGAAAGTAGTTAGGGCTTGTACATTGTAAGATATATCAGAACTAAAAAGTATTGTACGTAGCTAAAGTGGAAAGATTTACGATCGAGAATGGAGGAGGGGTGCTAAGCAAAGCAGCATCATCTATATTTTTAGTGGCAGTTTGGGGAGCTTCCAACCAACTCGAGAACAAACATGCAACTATATATATTTTAATAATATGGACCCTTTACTAACTAATTATAGTGAAGCCTAAAATGAAATTATGTTAATGTCATTTTTTTCTTTTTACACTAAAAATAAATTTATGGCTTATTAGTAATTTTTTGTTATTTTTATATAAAAATATGCATTGCCATGATTCTCTTTAGTCCCACATTTTATTATTGATAACACCATGAGTGAAGAATCTTCTATAAATATCTTAGACGGTTAATGTTAGAAAATATAATTTTCTTAACCTTTTGACAATGATTAAGTATAATATTTGTTATTATTAATTTAATAACTAATATAAAAATTAAATTATATTTTTATAAGAAAGAGCCGTCATTATATTATACTACGGTATAAATCAGTCTAATTTATAACTATGAGATACTAATTTTTATTAATAATGACTCTTATATATATATATGTCTGAGTGTCATTAGAGGATGATAATTTTATTCGAATGGATAAATTCGAATTTAAATTGTTCAGATTATTATACTCGGGTGAATTTGTAAAATCTCGTGTCAATCCGAACCGAAACTATCCCATCCATCGACACCGCGACTTCTCTGCCTCATCTGCCTAGGTACACCGTACACTAGCGCCTACCTCGACTGCACCCTAGTCAATCAATCGCATTATACCCCTTCGTGCCCCGAACCCAGTGATCTCTAGCCGCATTGATCGATTAATCTTCCACTTTACGGGTCGATCATGGAGATGAGTTCCACCCTCCTCTCTCGTCCCCCGTCCGCGTGCCAGCGGCTATAAAGTTAAGCTAAGCTACTGCCGCCTCCCTCCCTACCTGTGAGCATAAGACGGAGCCTCCCTTTTTCTCGATCTGACAGGGGCTCCGCGAGCGAGCGAGCGCACGTGAAGGCTGAAGCGGGGATGTTGTTCCTTCTTCCCCGTCTGTGAGCATTAGACGAAGCCTTCCTTCTCTAGATCTGAGCAGCTTCTCGTGTGGGATCCGGCAGTGACTCCTATCCGAGCTTCTTCGTTTAGCGATCTAGAGTAGGTGAGTAAGGTTTCATCGTAAGTTTTCCCTGTTTCCTATGCTTTACTTACCGAGCAACCATTGCACTTTCTTCTCAGTCGCGGAAGAGTCGTTTCCATGTTTGCGTAAGAGGTTTGATCTAATTTTGGCAATCCTCTGCATCTGAATGCATAATTTTCCTTCACGTGAGTGTTTGTATTTGTGCATTGGTGTTTGCTACCCTTCTTAGATCATGTAAAGAGTGTTTTCTCGTGGTTTTTGTCTGGTGCTATCGCTTCTCGATTTGGGGCATAGCTGTAAAGATGCAACAACCCCTCTCCTCTTGGTGGGTGTCTATAGATTATGATCTGTTAGTCGTGAGCAGGGGTAAGCCTTGTGGTCACGGGTTGAGTCATGGAATGTTCACCGGGCTGTCCTTTTATAAAACTGCAAATCATAGCATATATGATAAAAATGTAGAGTTAAAATGGTAAAAACTTACCAAATGGTGATTGTTATACAAGAAATATGTTAGCAAATAAATAATTGGAAATGGTGAGACCTAAAAGCCAAGCCATTTGATATAGGATTTTGGCCCATAAGCACGTAAGTGGATCTTTGGAGCTTCATCCATTGAAATATTTTTGGTGGGTCTTCAACTCTTTTGTGCGTGTGCTAGGATTTCAGACCATATGAACATTAGTAGGGGCTTCAATCCATCTATATATTGCATTTGCAAGGGCATAGATGATACACTTTTGATTGACTATAGTGTCTTTTACCCAATATAAGAGATGTAATCAATGATAATTTGAAATTAATAACGGGTGATAACTTAAAATTAATAATTGGTGATAAAGTGATACTTGGTAATGATTTAAAGCTTGATCATTGGTGATATCTCAAAGTGGGTAAATTATTGATAACTTAAGGATTGATAATTGATGACATCTTAAGATTGGTGTCAACTTAATGCTTGTTAATCTTAATTAGTATTTGTGGTAGAAATTTAATTCATATACATCTATTATTGATTTATTGTGAACATTTGTATTCACTCTTAATATTGCTTCCTCCCCCTCGAATTACAGGTTGGTCAGCCAGTTGGTTGTGCCTTTAGATTGCAATTTATCATTTATGGTTAAGGTATGTGGTCTAATTAAGTTTGTTTGCTTTGATGTTGCTTCAGATGGCACACGCCTTGCAAAGTTTGCCTTTTGGTGGATCAAACTTGAGTGGGACTTGATGTTGATGGCAGAACTTCATGTTTGATTTTGTTTATTGGTTTAGATGTATCTATTTGATTTATGGTTATTACATTTCTCAGAAACTTGTATGCAGATAATGGAAGATTACACATCAAGCAGTGGTTATCGTTTTAAAAGGATAAAACACCGGCTGTGTGCTTCTAATTCAGAGTTGGAGCCATTGGTTTGTCTAATCTTTTTATTAAATTCATTTTATTATTTTCTGGTAGAAGCTTTTTGGTTTCTGGCACTACTCACATTCAATAAAAAACTGTTTAATTAAGTACCACAATAGATATTTGGTTTGAAAGCTTATTTGGTTAACTTGTCTCTTTTATCTTGATGGATGAAAACTTCTACTTGACACAGTTTGGCTGACTACAGATTTTGAACGGATGTGATTATTTATAGATTGCTTTAGAAGAATTAATGCAGTTTTTATGCAAGTCTATCTCATATCTATTTTGTATCTATAGTTATGGTGGTCCATCCTTTACATTACTCAGTTGTGCCAAAGATTAGGCGACTTGATTGCACTTTGGATGTTCTTGTAGAATTTTTAAATGCTTCTCATTTTTTAGGTGGTTTGGTTGTTCTAAATGAACCAAGATAAAGTGACTCCACTTATTTTTTCTGAATGACTTGTAGCTGTGCCAAAAGTTTGGTTGAAAAACTTTGTTTCAACATTTTGTTGTTCTTTTCATTTAAGGAATTATATTTTCTTTTGGATAAAAGCAAAATGGATATTTTCATCATAGGATATGTGCATCCTCTCTAGTTTTAAAACATCAATTGGTCAATGAGGTCAAATGCCACCACTCCTGGTTTATGCTAAACTTTGTCTAATCCAACTTCTCTTGTTATAATATTAACGGTTAATATAATCTTTTGAAACCGTCTATTTATTTAGATAGATAAATAAAAACAGTGGATAAATTATGCTATAGGATTGATGATAGAATAGACGAATGAGAGACAAATGTTCCCGACATGTTATTTACTTGTATGGAGGGATAAGGATGGATAAGAACCAATAAAAATTTAAAGATGGATCAAAGGCGACAGTGGGAGCTGCCGTGCCTACTTTTCCTTCACTTCCAATCCAATTGATGCCTAAGTATACAACAGGATGGATCAAAGCCTAAGTGATTCATCCACTCAGACATCCATCCACTCAATTATTCACAAAAGCAAATGGATCTTAAATGCTCCTATATTATAGCTATATATGAGAGGTGAACTAGTTGAGTTTGTTATGATGTAGTGATAGGTTGAGTTAATTGATAGGTCAGATGCATTATTGTTTAGAGAAGTATTATGCCATGTTCTTCCAAAGGTTGATATGCCAAATGACAAACTTTGATCAACATTTGTGATCCACAATCATGTTAGAGCAAAATCATAAGCAATAACATGCCTCAATCAATAATTGATGAGCAACACCATGTTGATATGCCAAATGGCAAACTTTGATCAATGTTTGTGATCCACAATAATGTTAGAGTAAAAGCATAACCAATTGTTGGGGTTGCAAGGTTGCAAACACAGTCCCATATTGAAAACACAGGGGAAAAATCATGTGTTTATAAGAGAAAGATATCTCCATTGGTACGAGACTTTTTGGGTAAAGCCCAAGAGCAAAACCATGAGGGCTTAGGCATAAAGTGGACAATATCATACTATTATGAAGATATCTAAATTCCTTTCAGTTCTATAATTGGTATCAGAGCCCGGACTGTCAGAAGATCTAACCACCGACTATGCACAAAAGCTATTCTAATTGAGCCATGTAAGTAGAATATTAACCTTAAATGAAGGAAGTGGGGGCTCTCATATCCGGATCAAGAGGACTAGACACCAGGCAAAAAGTCTTAGTTGCGACTAGGCAAGAAAGGCCTAGTAGGTCGGTTGGATCGAGGGGCAGGAAGACCTTGTGGGTCGAGAATCGAACATGGGGATCCTGTGGTTCTTTGTTTGAGGAGGGAGATTGTTGGGGTTGCAAGGTTTGCAAACATAGTCCCACATTGAAAACACATAGGTAAGATCATGGTTATAAGAGAAAGATATCTCTATTGGTACGAGGCGAGTAAAACCCAAGAGCAAAACCATGAGGGCTTAGGCCAAAGTGGACAATATCATACCATTGTGGAGATATCTAAATTCTTTTTGGTCCTGCACCAATAACATGCCTCAATCAATAATCCATAAACAACACTCAATGCATGAGTATTTAATGGAGCAACTTGATACATATCATGACACTAAAGACAACACAAGTAACACAAATGTGTATACAACAACAATCAAACCTTTAACGCACTAAGATTGGCTATATGGACCCTCCTACATAATTAGACTCGATCTCGTATTATATTCTCATTTATATTTAAACAAATTTTATCGTGATTTATTATTACTAACCAAGTCTTCTTTGGTCCCTTCTTCCTCAGTTAATGTGCATATTGTCATGGTTTCATATTGTCTAACTTGGGTATTTGTTGGTCGCGTATATATCCATCTTATCTTAAATGCGCTTCTCAGAATTTTTCCTTAATAGGCACAATCTATACTTTTTCTCTAATATTTTTATTTTTTATTTGTCCATCCTTGTATATTTTCACATCCACCAAAACATTCTCTTTTTTACAACATTCATCTTCAGCTCATGTGCTCAATTTATAGCCTAACAATTCATCTCCAAATAATATAGCAAGTCTAAATATCGTTTTGCAAAACTTTCCTTTAAATTTTAGAGATTCCTTACAATTACAAAGAGCACTGATGCCTTCCTCCATTTCAATGAGCCTACTTATATCCTATGTAAAACATTTCTATCGACTCCTTCATCTTTTTTTGCAAAAAATAATCCTTGATACTTAAAGCTTTTAATTACAAGAAATTGCCTTGCTATGTCTACTTTTAAAAGGGCAGCTCGGTATACGAAGCTTATGCTAATCCGGAGTCCTGGGGAAGAGTCGAACCACATTGAATCTATTGTACCCAACCTTATGTTGCATTTTGCAAAGAGGCTATTTTCGCAACTCGAACTCTTGTCTTTAAGGTCACATGTAACAACTTTATAGTTACACAAGGCTTGCATTTTGCTACATCTACTACTACTACTACTAAATTTAAATTCTATATATTTTGACTTTATTATATTAAGTTTAAAACCTTTTACTTTCAATGTTTCTCGCTAAGATTTAAGATTAGCAAACTTTTACTTTTTGCTACATCCACCTTATATCATCGACCAAAACAATGTCATCTGCAAATAACGTGCACCATCATAACATGTCTTGGATGTGCTTGGTGAGTTCATCTAGGACTAGAGTAAAAAGATATGAATTTACAAATTCTTGATGTAACTCTTTCTTTATATAAAACGCTCCGGTCAATCCGCTTGAAGTTTTCTTACATTCTTGTACGCATTTTTAATTATTTTAATATATGCTAGGTTTACACCTTTATTTTCTATAATTCTTTATATAGTTTCCTTTAGAATTTTGTCATAAACTTTTTCTAGGTAAATGACTGTGATGTGTAAGACTTCTTTTCCTGATAATTTTCAATCAATTTTATGAGAAGATTTATATCTCTTATCATCCACCCTTCAAACATGAATCTAAATTAATTTTGTCACCTTTCTCCGTTCTTGATTTTTTTATATCACTCTTTATTAAAGTTTTATGGTATAACTCATAAGCCTAATGCCTTGTAATTCACATAATTTTGTACATTTTCTTTGTTTTTATATGGGGATTAGAGTAGTTATCCTCCACTAATCAAATATTTTTTTCGTTTTCAATATTGTTGAATAATTTTGTAAGTAATTCAATACCCTATATCTCTAAACACTTCTATACTTCTATTAGAATATTATCGGATGACTTTTTCATTTTTATCCCATTTAACATCTACTTTTGAAATTTCAATTCTCTAATAAAAATTTAAATTTATATAATTCTTTGATTTACTTTAATATCCTACTTTAATATCCTAATGTAAATTTGTCACCTAAATCTTCATTAAAAATTGATCTCTTCTATTGTTCCTTTATTTTCTCATCCTTCACTCATATGCTATTAGATTCATTTTTAATACATCTTATTTGGATAAAGGGTAGCCTGGTGTACGAAGTTCTCGTTAATGTGGGTCCAAGGAAAGTTGTATTTTATGCAGCCTTACCCCTCTTTGCAAGAGGCTATTTTCGAGACTCGAATTTGTGACCTTTAGGTCATATGACAACAACTTTATCATTGCGCCAAGACTCTCCATCAATGTATCTTATTTGGATATGATCCTTTTTTCCCTCTCTGTTACTTTAGTTATTCTATACGTGTTCCTTTCTTTTTTTTATCAAATTATTGGTGTTGAAAATCTTTATTTTTGACTTCACTCATTACTTTCTTGGCTACTGCATACTTTTTAAAGTTTTCTTTATTTTTACAAGTGTATAGTAATTTATAGGTTGTTTGTTTTTCGGTACCTGCTATACTTTTTTATTCCACCATTCTTTATTTGGCGGTGTTTGTCCTTTTAATTAGTACGATATTTTTAAAATTCAATACCATCTTATCTCATATTATATTTGAGTTACTATGTTTTTTTTCTAATACCAGTGCTTCTACTCTCTCTTTAAAACATACTTTGTTTTTCTTCCTTTAACTTCCATTACTTGATCCTATGAGTCATACATGCTTTCCTTTCTATTGATAAATAACACAACTAATCTATGTTGGTTACTTAAGTTTTCTCTTGAGGTAACCTTACAATCTTTATAATTTTTTATATTTCTCATCTTGACTATAAGAAAGCACGATTTATTATTCTCACTTTTGTATGGAAATATGTATTTGTAAGTGTTCTTCTCTTTTCTTCAAAAATATATTAGCTATTATAAGTCCATATCTCTAAATCCAATATAACTTTTTCTTCTTTACTTCTTATTCCAAAACCATAGTCCCCATGCACCCTATTGTGTTCCTCATTTTTTTGCTCTTATGTCTATTTAGATCTCCTATTAATATCATCTCGTTTGTCGGATTTTTTTTGTACTACCTAGGGTTTGAGATCTTGTGCCGAGCCGGTCGAAACGGGCGAAATATTTCGTTCTGCCTGTTGATCGGCACCGACACGAACCCAACACTAGTCCCACTGTTGCCACGGAGGCGTCGCGATGCCCGCGACCGCGCAGATGGGCGTCGTGATGCTTGCAACCGCGTAGGAAGGGTGTTGCAACGCTAATGGTCGCGCATGAAGGGCATTGCGACGCCTATAACCGCATAGGAGGGGCCGTGCGACCTCCGTGGCCGCACCGGAGGGGCTGCGGCTGCGCTCGGTCGGTTTTTGAATTAAATGTTTTTTTTTAAATTTAAACAGTTCCTATGGTGAATGAGGATAATTCAAAGAGGCTTAATTAAATCATAATAAAATTATTTAATTAATTAAATATTTTATTTGTTTTATTTTTAAAATATATAATAAATATTTTTTTTATTTATTAAAATTTTAATAATATAATTATCTCTAATTTAAATAAATAATCAATTTTTAAAAAATCCTAATTAAATTATTCCATTAAAATATATAAAAATTAATTTTAAACTTTAAAAAATTCTAATAAAATATTATATATTCCTAAAATCCTCCGTAGATATCGTGCCGGAGGACTGCAATTTTTTTAGTTTTTTTGATTTAGTTATTTTTTTATTTTTTAAATATCTATATTTTATAAATAAACTATTATTAATAGTAATTATAAAATATTAAAAATTATTTCAAAATTTTTAAGTAATTTTAGATTTTAATAAATATTTTACAAAATAATTTAATTTTTTAAAAATAATTTTAAAATTAAACATAAATTTAAAATAATCTAAAAAATTTAAAAAATATATAATTCTTAAACATTTCAAATAAAATTTTTAAAATTAAAAACTTACAAATACATTAAAAAATAATTTAAAATTTTTAAATGATTTTAAATTTAGTTTTAAATTTTAAGAATTACTTATTTTTTAAAATATTTTTTATAAAAATTTAATAGGCATTATCTTATGGGAAAATATTAAAATATAAATTCAACATGTCAAAATATAAATATCTTTAATAATCAAATATTAATATATATTTATATTTATATTTAAAAAAATGCCGAAACTATATCGGCATGACATAATATGATATTGAAATCATATCATTCTGATCTGGGAACGAAACCTCGGCACGAATCAAGATTTTAAACCTTAATACTACCTCATCTAGGTCTTCCGAAAATTTGTTTGGTGTCTTCACCGAATCTTACTTGGGATGCATATATCATAATTACATTAATAGTATTTTTAACTACCATTATTTTGAGAACTATAATCCTATCTTCCTTCTTAACTATCTCTACTATTTTGTCCCTTAATAAACTATCTATAACAATACCTAATTTGGATTCTCTATTATCTTTACTTTCTCTCTTACTCATTTTATCTCTTTTAATTTTAATTCTTCTTTTAATTATCTTATCTGCTGTCTCTATTGGTTTCCTGGTGAGCATTCATATGTTTCCATGTTCCAAATCTAAAACAATTGGATTCTTATAATGTCTAATGTCGGTTCTGATTCAATTTAGGATGTGAGAATTTTTGCATATTTAACACTACACCTTAGTTTTTATAGAGATATAGTGTCTTTGTTGAGATGTTGTTAGACTCTGCAATGCATTCCTTAAGAAGAATAATCTAACATTAGTGCATCAAACCCATACATCAAAATAAGTCTTAACAACAATAACAAAAATAATGGTTTGCTATTGAGGGTTTGTTATTAATCATATATGTTGGTGCAATGTAATGATGTAGAAGAATAAAAACAAAGTTTTGTAACCATCAATTAAAATCATTTGTTGTTTTGGTCAACTCTGACTAGATTTATACGTTCCTGCAAATAAAAATTGATATTATGTTGGCACGACCCAACTTATAAACCCCAAGTTGACCCTTTCCCTTGACAGCGATTAAATCAAAGGTGTATTGATGCGTTTTTAGGTGATCAATTCCTTAAGTTATAATCCATATTAAAGAATGTGTAACTAGTGCGATGCTGCAATCTAGTGAATTCAAAACAAGTCTAGTTCTCTAGGAAAGCTTTGGAAGAACACATGGTATTGTGTTGAGTTTAAATGAGGAAAAATATACAAATGGCTGAGAAAAAAATAAAAAGAAGAAGATAGAGAACGCACCCATAGAAGAGAAGAAAGGGAAGATGACAAAAAATGGTTGTTGAATGCTAGTGTTTGGCAAATAAGTCGTTTGATGATGTCAAGCAAATAGTGACATTAGACATACAATATGAATGGTCGATTGGGTAATTAGGGTTTTAATATTTTTTTCCAAGTGAATCGATTTATAAACCAAAAACCTTTTTTTTTTCTGATGAAGTTGTTTGAACCACTTTTCGAAGACTTCTTCATTACTAGGAAAAGTAGTCCCTTCCTCTTCTCCCTATGTACCTACTTTTAGAACAATGATGATAACCCTTTATTTTTATTCAATAGTTTAGAAAATAACCAGAGCAACATAAACTTCTTTCAAATTTATGATAAGTAAAATTGGAAGTAACTAAAATGATCAAAATTTAAATGTAGCTGAGAGTAGCTACACAAACACATGCTTTGAAAGTTTGGTCAAAGAGAAACTCCAAACCCAACAACAAAATTGTGTTTGAGAATCTACCAATTCATCCTTAGCATGTCTCAAGAGAATTTAGAAGCACCAAGAAAAGTGCATTAGCTAGGAAAAAGCTAAATGAGAATGCAATAATATGAAATACCAAGAAAAAAGTTCTAAATCTCAAGCTGTGTTGATATTTTAGGTTTTGATAGGAACCATATTGCTTTGTATCGTATCGGTGATCTAATGTATGGTTCAAGTGGGGGTGGAAGGAGGAAAGAGATAAAGAAGAAAAAGATATACCGATTATATAATTAAATTCAATGTATACTTTTCATTTGGAATGCTACGATTTTGACATTGGATTGTATAGAGACAAACTATAAAAAAATAATATTTTCTCAATTTTAGGATGCTGATGGATGTTGAGTGTTGACATGAAATAATACTTGTCGACAAAATTAATACAATGACACCAGAGATATTGTTTCAATGCTAGGTGGTATCATTATCTTAATTTTACCATGCCAAGGGATGTTGAATGTTGACATTAAACGACACTCATCGATATGATTGAGACAACGACACAAGAGACAATGTGTCAAGTAGTATCGAGTTTCAATTATTTATTGGAATGATATGTTTTGAACACAATGCAAGATTTTAAAGGTGAGGAGTATCATAACACATGCAACATAATTTTATCAACATAATTTATAACCATTTTCTAATTATTTATCACCATGCCAAAAAAGACTAACTAAGGATACCACAGTGATTGAAAACTAATTTGAATTCATGCCTAGAAGGTTGATAATTGAAGTTATATATCTTCCCAAACAACTAATCAAAAAGTAAAAGGTTGATGATCGAAGTTATATATCTTTCCAAACAACTAATTAAAAAGTATGAGGAAAAGAAGCAAGACTCACATGATATTTGTCGACTTAGAAAAAGCGAATGATAAAATTCCAAGAGAAATTATGTGGAGAATTATTAAAAAAAATGTGGTTGTGTAACGTATATTGAAATAATTAAGGATATGCACGAGAATATAATAAAGAGAGTGAAGATTTTAAGCAGATTGACCAAAACGTTTCCTGAAAAGATAGAATTACATAAAGGATTAACTCTTTTACATTAATTATGAATGAACTTACTAGACATATTCAAGATATGTTACCATGATGCATGTTCTTTGCAGATAATATTTTTTGATAAGTGAGACATGTGAAGGAAGGAGTAAATGCTAAGCTCGAATATTGGCGGAAAATATTAGAAATGAAAAATTTTAAGGTTAGTAAAATAAAGACAGAATATGAAATTTAAGTTTTGTAATATTAGATTTTGTAAGACAATTATTAAGAAAGAGGTGATGAGGTGCCTATGATTGAGAGATTTAAGTATTTAGGATTCTTTTTGCAAAAGGATGGGGGTTGAGAGATGTCTTTTATAATATACAAGTAGGATGATTGAATTGGAAGAGAATGTTAGGAGTTCTTTGTGATTATAAAGTATCTTTAAAATTTAAAGAAAAGTTCTACAAAATGGTTCTTAGATGTGCTATATTATATGAAGCTGAATAATGGTTATGACTCGAGCACATGAGGAGAAGATGAGAAGATGAGAGTCCCAAATATGTGAATGTTATGGTGGATATGTGAACATATGAGAATGGATAGGATACAAATGAGAATATTAGAGAGAAAGTTGATGTTATGCTTATTGAGAAAAACTCTGAGAGACGTGTTTAAGATGATATAGACATGCATTTAGATGACTAATAAATGTTCTAATTAGGCGACGTGAAATTATAACAAATACATATTTAACGAGAAGAGGAAGATTAAAGAAGACTTGGTTAACAACGATAAAACAAGATAAATATAGATGATGATATATTTAGGGGATAGAGCCCAATAGCGTAGGAGGATTCATATAACCGACTCCACGTAATGAGATGAAATTTGATTGTTGTTATTGTATTTATAAGCATTAGTAACACTCTATAGGCGCGCCACTTGTTTATATATTGTGTGCCACTTGTTTATATATCGAGCGTTGGACTTGTGGTTTTTCCTAGCTCCCCAACACTATGTAGAGGTACTTCTCGCGTGCTTAAACAAAACTATGACTATTGAAATGCTAGCATTTTGAGATGTATATTCACCATCCATTAGTCGAATTTGCTAGTGACATAATTCTTATATAATGAGCTAACTAGAGGATCACGTAAAAATTTAATTACGTTCGCCATAATTATAATTTTTTTTTCTCCAACATTTTCACAACTCAATTTATAGCTTTATTTCATGCTAACCAAGGTATAGCTTTTAGTGATATACTAATGGTATATAAACTTGCTCAAAAATTCACTATCACATAAAATCACCAAGCATTTGATTCTATTCAAATTAGTTAGCATGCGTAGTTTCAGATCTTCATGCAAAACCATTAAATATTATGCACAAAGAAGATAAACATGGAATTCAATAAAATTTCAAAGCAATAAGAAGTAGATAAGGGAGTTTACAATAATATAGGTAACCTTTTCCTTGATTATGCTTTCCCAACTCTGGCACCATGAATCCTCCTCCTTACTTTTAGGTTCAAGTTATATGGATAGACATCATGGTGAGGGCACTATCCATTTCTTTGCTAACTCCCAAATGTAAAATCAACCGATTTTGATAAGCCATAACACTGAAAGTCAATATTACTACACTTGGATGCAATTTGAGGCTAATATAAATAAAAAATAGCTCGAGAGACTTGTTATCTGTAACTGTACAACAACTATTGAAGATGAAGTCACTATGAAAATCTCCTCAAAACTCATTCAAAATAACCATGCATTATTTGCACCCAGTCCCCTTTTTGTTCCCCAAGCACTTCCTTGCTCCCTGGCTTTTCAAAATATCCTACAACTCAAGGATTATAAGAGGTAGATCTGTAAATATTTCTACACAAGCTAAAAACAAATAGGTCTCAGATCATAGGTTTAATGGGATTCTAGAAAACCATCATCCGTGCAACTCAGTTCCGAACGTAATCTATGATGGTGGAACAACATAATCACAGAGGAGAGATCAATTGACAAAGATAAAGATTTCTTCTCAAGATGGAATTTGCTGTTGAATTGAAGCTCTTAAGAACCCAGAGCAATTGCTGATCGCAAGCACAAAGAAAACAAAGGATTAGGGAAAACATCAAGGGTCCCGAAGGGGGAGAGATTGTGCTAGGGAAAAACTCTTGTGACTGGAAACACTCTATTAGTCAATTCCAAGTTCCAAACACGAAGAAGGGGATTTCCAATGCTTCACGTGATGTCCGTTGCAGGCATGGATATGAGAGGATGATTGACTTGCTGCTGCTCTCTTAGCTATGGATGAAACCTCAGGACATGAAGCCTTCGCCTGAAATTGAAGCTGGAGGGCGAGGGGGAGAAATTGCTGCATCACACAGATGGAAACTCGGAAGAAAACTGAGAAAAGTCAATATCCATGTCACAGTTATTGTTGTGTTTGCAATGCTTATCTGTTATCTGCTTGAGGAAGGGAATTGTGTGATTCACTATTGTTTTCCAATAGAAAGGATTTGGTTTGACTTGATGGAGGAATTGCCATCATAAAGCTTAAAGAGTGTCGCAGATAGAATCCAGTGCTGAGGGAGAGTGCCATCTGCAGTACAACATAAAATCACAGGAGATTGTGCTAGGGAGAGAGATTAGGGTTAACTTTTGTGTCAAATTTAGGTAAATGGTTTCAGGTTGGGTCTTGGTTTTTAAAACATAGCATAACATGTACTAATTGGTATCACATGGTACCAAATGTGATTCTTCATGTCTTGACCTGTATCGATTGAGACAACTATGAGTCAGATATAACTAATTGTGCAGAGAAGAGATTTCACGCACTAAACTAGTAGTCATTGGTTGAAATTTTATGCCAGTTTGCTTGGCTTGGGCTACAGTGTTTGTTTCCGTTACTGATAAAAATGGATACCGTCTTGGCACTGACATTCTATTATGTATCACTCATGCTAATTGATATCACGTGGTACTGGATGAGATTTTCCATGTCTCTATTGGTAGTGGTTGAGATAAAGATAATTGATATGAGAACAAGTCAATTATCAAAAGTTGAGGAGATCTCATTGATCTTGTAGTAGCAATGAAGATCAACAACAAAATAAGCCGAGAAATCTAAGGAAGTGTTGTTGGAGCTTGCCCCAATTCAGGTGGGGGTGGGGGTTCACAAAGTGGAGACTAAAAGGAGTAAGATTGAGGGTTAGGGGAACTAAAGTGATGGTCAACAGAAAGGCTTGGATTTCTGCAGAAAGGCTTTGATTTTAGTATGTCGGGCTCAATTCCATGGGTTGTGGGGTGAGTGCTATTTCATTAATAATTTTTTGGGTAAGAAGATTTTCTTTATTATTGATAATTATAAGTCAATTTAACAAATTATATTATAAGTATTAGTTATAATTATAAAGTTATATTATGTCATCTAAATTTTAATTAAAATATAATATTAGTTAACTCAAAGGTATAACTTTATGTTAATGACTTATAAATTGAATACTACTTATGTATAATTGGTCAGTTAATTAATTTTGCATAAGTTAGTTAATTAATTTTGATATGTATGTTGAGATATTACTTTGTTTAATGATTAATAGCTTTTTTTCGTTAGTATAGTCACAAACTCATATATAATATAAATATTATTAATTATGCTATTTGAAAAATATAGATTAATTAAATATATTAATTAAATGTAAGACAATATAATTTTATAGGTTAATATTAACTTCCATATGAATATTATATCTTTATAAGCTATTATATAGTTAGTTAATTTATGATTTAATTTAAATTAATTGGAATATTTTATAGTTAATTAATAATATTATATTTATATTCAATTAATTAAGCACTTAAATTTAAGTATATACACTAGGTAACTTTAAGTAAATATTAAATAGTTTATACTTAAATAGTTGTATTTAACATGAAAATTAAATTTATCCATTTGGTTCAACTTATTTCATTGTCTAAATTTTTCTTAAATATTAATTTAACATGAAAAATTGAATGTGATTAAACTCGATATCTAATATTATTGGAGCAAAAAGTGATATCGCTCACCCTAAGCGACCAGTATCGCCGGCCCCATGGCAAGATACATGTAGATAAATCATGGGGGACATTTTGCCCAGAACAACAAAATATCTAACATTATGACATATACAACATGTGAGATTATGGATCAAAATGTGATAATCAAGCTGCCATTTACATTGCAAGCAATTTAGTATTTTATGAATGCATTAAACTCATTGAAGGAAGTTGATGCCATTCCATTTGTGATGTTGTCAGCCAAGAAGATTGACAAACTATCCTAAAGGGCACCGTGTTGATATATTATAATTACCAAGTATCTTTCAGCCTACATTTATGTTTTTGCATAGCAACCTGGGAACTATGGATTATATTCATACTCCAACTCAGGGATTATATTCATACTCCAACTCAGGGAGAGTTTTAGAAAAAACAAATGGTTCAGTCTCACTCCCAATTAGTTGCTGAAGTGTTATTTGGCTTGGGTATTATTTGTACCTGGGTCATAATCACTGGTTTGATCAATACTGCAAAAACTATATTATTAACTTTATTGTTACTGAATTTCTTTGATCATACTTACTAGTTATCTGTGTCTGTAAATATGCAACTTTGATGTTCAAAATTTAGTCCTATGTATCCAATGGTGTATGATACAAACTAATTTTTAAATCTTGCAATGCAGCGACAACTGATAAATTTGAAGTTTTCATGCTTTCTTTTGATTTGTATCACTACCCTATGTTGTCATATGAGAAATAATTCTTTTTTCCTTTGTTTTCAGCTAAATGAAAATATCGACCAATGGCCACATCTTAATGAGTTGTTACAGTGCTACAAAGCTGATTGGGTGGTGGATGAAAACAAATATGGACATTATGAAACTGTTGCACGATCATTTTTTCAAAATCAAATATTTGAAGGGCCTGACACTGATATAGAAACTGGTGTGCGACATGTTTGTTAAATATGTTTAATTGTTAATCCTCATTTGTAATGATTTTATCCTTTGTACAGAGATGAACTTTGCCAGTGAAAGACTTCCCAAGAATGACAATGTTACTTATGATGATGTCCCTAGTACTTCAGGCAGACAAATGTCTGAAGTCAGCTTACATAAGTCATCCTTCAATTGTCAGGACATGGTACTTTTATATTTTTGCCTTAGATATATGTTTAATGGATGTATTCTGTTCTGGGCAGGAAAAGATGATTTTGCATTATCTTCCATTAGTTGTTGATGTTAAGAAGGAAAAGTCTTGAGCTAAATGGTGATTTTAAAAAGATATGATAATTTTTTAGAGTTTATCTCATGGACTGATTGTCTTATTCAGCCTAAATAAGTGTTGTAACTAGATTGAACTTTTAAAACAATGCATCTAGCTGCAAGTTTGTAATACCCATATCTAATCTGATGTTATGCAACATTGATACTTCCAACATATGAATCAAACTTACATGAATTTGGAAGCAAGAAGGCTACTTATGCTGCATCATGAACATCATAATGTCAAAATTGATATCGGTTTTGAGATTGGATGGTTAGAAGATCTACTGGTCATTTCAGATCTTTATGATCAATAAAATAAAATTGGCAAAAATAATCCTAAAAATGAAAAGTAAAACATAAATATTCCACATATAAGACAACAGATGATATTTTATCATAATAAGAAGGATGCATTTATGTTTCAAAAAATATCTGATGATTATTAAGACATATAATATTAACAATAAAAGATAGTAATTGCAAAGTTAGATTGAGGATTAAAATTGCATTTAAGAAATATGTCCGACACACAACAAAGGGCACATATAGGCCTAAGAGAAGGGGTGATGGGAAGACAGGGTCCCCTTAGATAGGGAAATTAAGTTATCTACATTCACGAAGGCAATAGCATGCCATAATAGCCATTGAATTGTTTTTTTTCCATTATTGTCTTTTAGACTAGCACACTACACAAACTTATAACCTGTATGGTCCTCATCAGGTTCAGAAGTATTTTACATCCTATTACTATGTTGCTGCATTCTGAAGATATTGCCTATGCATTGTACAATAAGAATTAAGGTATAGGGGATCATGGACAATTTAAATTGATACTGAAAATAAACCTTTTGTGGTGCAGGTTAAATTCATTTATCCAAGACAATCCTTGTCTTATTCAGCATAACATGTGTCTACACGGTTAACAGTAAACCAAAGCGTCTAATGTAATATAATGCTCGTAGGTGGTTTGGCATTATTTGCTCTTTATGAAGATTACTTAAAGAGGAACACATAGAAGGAAAAACTCCTTTCTTCCCACTAATTAGTAATTTCAAATTGAACATGATGAAGTTTTCTTGGAAATCAGTACAGGACGTGTGTTGTCTCTTTTGCATTTTAGGGGCAGTATGGATTCTTTTTTGTGTTGGTAGTTAACATGATTTTGTGTAATTTTATGTGCACGAAGAGAAAGTTGTTGGAATTAATGATCCTTGAAAAGGAATTACATTCAGGGAAAAGTAGATTTTATCCTTTAATGAAACATTAAATATTTTTTTTCTTGTTTTTCATGAATGTATTGCCATACAATTTACACTTTGTCGTATTGCAAAATATCAGTCTTTCATGTTGTGCCCTACTGAGTTACTAGTAAATTAGAAATAACAAAGGTAAACAATTATTTTGCAACAATGTAACATGGCTCAGTGTGCTTTCTGGTTTCAGCATCTTTTCCCTTTCCAGTGATTGGACATTTGAGCTTTAGTGTATTCTTTTATTTTCATTGAGTCATCCAAGCCCTCCTCATCTTCTTTTATTGAATCTCTTGAAGTGATATTGAGCACTAATGCCTTTTTATATTTCTTTGAATTTTTTGTTGGTTTTGCTAATCATTATCCTCTATTTTGTTATGCTTTTCTAAATCCTCTAGTTGGATTGTCACTTTTTTGTCTAATTTATATTTCAAGGATTGTGATTTTCCATTATCATTGCTAGTCCTTACTATCTTCACTTGTCCTCCAGCATTTTGGTGAATCTCCTCTCCCAGCTTATGAACCAACTTTTGACTGGGAAAATGAAAGGTCACTAATAGTTGGCCAAAGATCTCCTGAAACTCTTCCAACCCATACCAGGTTCACATAACTCCAAGGGTGTATCAAGATTAGCACCATAGCATTAATATGCTTTCTCACTTTTTGGCCATTGCTTTGATAAATCTGTGTTGTTGGTCCCAGTAGATTGAAGATAACTGTAAAGGTGATGTCATTATCATTTCAAGCTGGACTGATTGGTGAGTGCATCTTATTGATTGGTCTTCATATGCCAATCTACATCTGTACTTATTGAATCTATGTTCAATCTTTGGTCCGTTTATGTTAATTCTTGATCCTTGGGGATTCTTTTTGCAGAGCCCTTTTATGGCACAATTTGTTTATATAACAGAGACAGGAAAGAAAAATTGTCTGAGGACTTTCACTTCTGTATTTTGCCAACTGAAGGACAGGATGTAAGATTTGCTTGTTCAATTTGATTTGTGGTTAAGTGAAGCTATCAGTGGACCTATTTTTACTACATTGTTATGACAATGGTTCATTTATCTGAAAGAATGCTTCCTTTTACCAAAACTCCTTTTGTAGGGTAACACTTCCTTGTTACGTCGTGCTGTTTTCTCCTTGGATGCACCATCAATGTCAATTTGCCTGCTTATTCAACTTGAGAAGACAGCTACCGAGGAAGGGGGAGTTACAGCTTCTGTTTATTCTCATAAGGAACCTGTAAGTCGAAATTTGCAAATTTTGATCTTTTACATATTTTATTATATTGTGTTTTATTCATACTCTGAAGACAATTGAAACAGGGATTCACTGTTTTTTTGCTGTGTGAAAATTGGATCTTCTAAAAATTTGTTTTCTTTCCCGGTTTTTGTTGAGCATTGAAATTTACAAAATTGTCACTCCCTAACTATAATAGAAATTCAACTGGTGCTAGGGAAGCCACTGCTAGATTTCCATTGCTTATGATCCTGGTCATTCTTCAACTTTATGAAGGAGTCTGGCACTCATATGATTTGAAATATTTTGGGTTTTTTAACTTGTAAGCTATCTCATATGTCAGATTCATATGACTGAGAGAGAAAAGCAGAAGCTCCAAGTTTGGTCAAGAATCATGCCTTGTCGACAATCATTTGCATGGACAATTATTCCGTTGTTTGAAAGCAACAATTGCACTGCCATTGGTGGTTCTACATCTCCTAGTAGTCCTCTTACTCCAAATGCATCAGGCCCAACCTCTCTAGATACTTTTGCTGAACATGTTTCAAAAATTGCTTTGGATGGGAAACAGGCTCAACATTTAACTGGAGACTCTGTGATTATGGAGATATCAAATTTAAACATGGTCAAAGAGAGTTATACAGAGGATTTATTTCTGGTGATTTCTCTGCACAAACTCTTCATGATTTTAGTTATTCTTTTGCTGGTAGTTATAATGATTAGATTTTTTGGCATGTTGTTTCACTGTTGAAAAAAGGAAAGTAAGCAATGTTCTTCTGTGTATATTGGATGGATTCAGATGTTTGTGATAATTAATTTGTTCCAGTGATAGCTCCTTACTTTAGCTTTTTGTTTTTCCCTTTTGTATTTCTTTAGGATCCTAAAAGAAAGGTACATAAGCCTGTGAAAGGTGTGCTGAAATTGGAGGTTGAAAAGCTTCATATTACACTTGTTGATGCGGAATATATCTCTGAAGGTGGAGGCATAATCATAGACTCAAATGATATTCGTGATCGTTTCACTGAAACTTCTTTAAGAAAACATCACAATCATGATGTCCTGGGGAATGGTAGTTTGAAGTTCATTGGCACCAATCGAATAAATATTCATAGGAATGTGTTAACTCCATCTGGAGAAGATCATCTGAACTTCAGTGATGATGTAAGTAGTATTTTGTCTGCTGTTTATCAGTATTCGATCTGTTGCCTTAGTTTATCACTTATTCTGTTTCTCTTAGTGCCTAGGAAGTTCAGCACCATTTTTTTTCTCACTTCTCTCAAAAGCATAATGTTTGTAAATTGGAGATGCTACTTTCCTAGTATTGTTTTGTCATATTTTCTTTAGAGACAACACGATTTCTGATTCTTAAAATTGGTCTGTATGCCATCCTCTTGAATTTTATCTGTTGTCACTCGTGAACATTATTTTCTGGAGAGATTCTGGTGTCTTGTATTAGGTAAAAAACACTCTATATGTTGAGTTTTTTTTCCCCTTTAGCTGTGCACTTTGTTATTTCAAGCCCGAAGCTTATTTTTAACTGATTTTCATTTTTTTCAGGTTGCTATAGCCTTTTGGAATATTGAATAAAATTAGCTACTATTTCTCCTAGTCAGCTTTCATTTAGCAGAATAATCCATCATTCACTTCGTTTAATATCCTCTTTCTCTTATTTCCTCCTTAGGCAGTCCCAATCTGCATCTATTTAGTTACCTCTATTCCATATCAGAATTTCATGTATAAAGGATTTTTTTTCATTAGGCGCACACATGATTAGTTAGTCCAGTTTATTTAGATTCCTATCAGCTATCTTTCTCGTTATATTTTGTGATTTTATCAAGACTGACAGTCTGACATTAAATGTACACTTGTGTGTGACAGTTAGAAGTTTTTGATTTCCGGAGGATGACTAGAAGTGAGCCATTCTCACAACTGTTCCATTGTCTTTATGTTTATCCTTTAACTGTTAGCTTGAGTCGCAAAAGAAATTTGTTCATTAGGATAGAAATGAGAAAGGATGATGCTGACATTCAAAAGCAGCCACTAGAGGTTTGTGTTGATGAGAAGTGTTAGGTTCTTGTTTATCACTTTCACTTTAGAATTCTTCAGCTTGATGATCTACTTGTTTGATTGATCAGGCTGTGTTTCCAAAGGACCAAGGCCATACTTTTGAAAACAATGCTCATACGCAAATTGCGTTTGGGGCTAGAATGGCTTGCTATCATGATGAAGTTAAACTTTGCCTCCCTGCTATTTTGACATCCCAGCACCATCTCTTGTTTACCTTCTTTCATGTCGATCTTCAAATGAAACTTGAAGCTCCCAAGCCTGTAAGTGCTAATCATGTTTTTGGTTAGTTTTATTGGTGGATTCTTTATTATCTATTGATTAATATGTGTGGAATAATATTCCCATTCTTTGCTGATAGTTGTTCATTATGTAGGTGATTATTGGTTATTCTGCACTTCCTTTGACTTCCCATATTCAGTAAGTGTGGTATCTTAGTACACTATGCCTGTTACATATTTCTGAGCTTAACATGCTTTAAGTTAAGACACATCATATTGATCCTACTTATTATTATTTATTTGGATTAACTTGCAATATGATTTTCTAAGTACCTCTACCTTGTTTATCTTGTAGATATCTATTGGTCTTTCTCTTTTATGGTTTCCTGGAATGAAGGTTTCAAGCTTTTCTATTCTATTTCTAAAAACACATTCCCCTATTGTATAACTGATGTTTGAGTCAGGTCATTAATGTACTGCAAGGTATAATTATAACAATAATTTGAATGTAGAGCTTGGTATAGATATTTCCTCTTGCATATATAATTTCATTTTAAAAGCTATTTTTAAATTTTTGACTTTTGCAAAATTATAGCTATTTTTTCTATGGTGTTCCGTAACTATCACATTGGATTGATCTACTATCCTACACGAGTGGTTTTTGAGTATTCTATTTGTATTTATATTGTTTGTTGAGGGAGCTATCCATTCAATTTTGAGGGAGCCTACTATGAACGATAAAGGATTTAGTGAATGTACATTTTCATGATTTTAAGTGCCATGCCTAGGCATTTTTCTTGAACATGAGAAACATAACCATGTGTTGCTAACTGGCTGTATTAATATTTTACTTTGAAGCTAATACATCTTTAGATGAGAAGGTATGCACACTCCAAGAAATATATTTTGTGATAAATACTGATAAATGCTGATTTTGAGATACAATCTTGATAAAAGAGCAGTTTTTGCACTCAGCTTTCCATATCCCATCTTGTTTTCTTAATGTTCCTTTTTCTTTCTAATGACAAACTGTTAAATAAGAAATTTGCTTTGTAGTAGTTTATCATGGCCTTCGTTAAAGATGAACATGCAGGATGGATTGAAATTCAATTTACTAAAAGGTGGTAATGTAGTCTAAGGGTCAGTCCGATGCATGAAGTTTTCGCTAATGCGGGGTCTGGAGAAGGTTAAATTATATTGGGTCTATTGTATGCAACCTTATCGTTTACTGCAAGAGGCTCTTTCTGCGACTCGACCTGTGGTCTCAAGGTCAGACAACAATTTAATAATTGGGCCAAAGCTCCCTTTGTGTAATGTAATCTTACATGCCAAAATATAAATCTTCCAAAAGGGATAAAAGCAGTGGCATAGCTAGAATTTTCAATCAGGAGGGGCGATTTTAAAAAATTTCAAATATTAGCGTAGATCGATTTTCACCATCCAAAAGCCCAAATTTTGAATTTAAGGAGTTGAAACGAACTTAAATTCAAAAACTTCGACCATAGCCTTTGGTTCTAGATGAAACAACGATGATCCCTTAAGCTTATGATTTAAAGGAAAAAAATCATTTGTGATCTTGCTTATATTTAGCATTCCTATGAGACATTCATTGCGATCTAAAACCTAATAAAATAAAATTTATACTTTACAACTCTCATTTAATTAATAAAACATTAAAAAGAAAGGAATAAATTACTCCTCTTGGAAGGTCGTTGCTTTTGAGTAAAATAGAGAAGAGACGACACGGAGGAAGAAGCAAAAGAGAACTTTACCGTCTTCTTTAGCAACCTCGACAACTAGTTTTGGTGAGCTCGGCAACAACACAGAGAGCAAGGCAAGGCAAAATATGGTTATTCTTGTGGTGCCAATAAAATCCTAAAAAATATGAGAAGATGAAGAAGATGCGAGGGCTGAGGGTTGCTCTTGTTGCTGGAAGAGGGCAACAATTAGTGCTGCGTTTCTTGCTTGCTGGAGAAGAGAATGGAGAAGAAAAGAGAACTCTTGTGCGTGAGAAGAGAGGAGGAAAAATTGGTAGGTTTACTACCGTTGAAGAAGAGAATGAGAAGAAGCAAATGGGGAAGAAGAGAAAGAGAAAAATAAAAGAGAGGGATGGATGAAAGGGTGACATATCGTATGGCGGGGTTGCAACATACACACGGAGAAAAGGGAGAGAAAAATAAAATAGAAGGTTTACTCAAAAAATATCATAATTTGTTTTAAATCGATTGAACCCATTTAAACCTTAACTTGGTTCGGCCATAACTTGACCAAATCAACTCCAAATCAATACTGATTTGAACCAACGTAATCCTTATCTTCGCACCTACCCGTTGGAGTTAGTTCGAACCCGATTCAATTTTAATTTAGTGCCCTCACTTCGTGTCCTACGATTTAGTTCATTCATTTATTATTATATATTTTATTTTTAAAAATCAATACTTAATATTTCACGTCGTGATATTTTCTAATAAAAGTGGTATCAATGGATAGCTTGGGTCGTGGGCTTTTCAAATATGTGATTAATTTTAGTTTCCGGCAACAAACGGTGATGAATCAGCCAATCAAAGTGATGGAAGATTTTTAAATATATAATATTATTTTTTTAACAAAATGTGAGAGGGGGCGGTTGCACTCCCTCTTTTTCATGTGGCTACGCCCCTGGATAAAAGCGTTATCCAAGATCAAATATAAAGACTAATTGACGAAAGTAATGGTTAGTGACCATGATTCATACATGTTTGTTATCTTTTGCCAAGCTAAATTGTAGAAAATTATTTGCAAGTTTATAAAAAACCATGATGTTAGCTGATACAATGGAAAGGCTTACGATAGATCCTTGTATTGGTTCTATGTTTGTTTGTGTTACAATTTCTTAGGGAGCCCAGTCTAGCCCAAAATGCTAAGGCACTTAGGAAGTGGATCTTTATTGAAGCATGCTAAATAAGTCACAATGTGAGTGTAAAGGGATGGAGTTTCTACCTTCTTTGACATGTCTTCTTTTAATGTTCACCATATTTAGGTTTTCATAGTTTAATGATATTTGATATTTTACTGACGTGACAGTAGCTAGTAACCAGAATGCTGAGTTTGATTATAAATAAAATTGACTGGCCTGGCAATTTTTCTGATTTCTATTGATGATTGATAAAATGTGGTATCTGGATTGCACTCAGCTTACCACAACGCCATGTGGAGTTGGATTAGTCTGATTATGGACACCATTGTTAAATGTATTCATCAACATATAATTGTTTTTCGAGTCAAGATTCTGTTGGATAGTCTAGTAACTTGTATGTGCTACTTCTGGAGGTACATTTACATTAATAATAGGCTGAATGTGATTGTATTAAGCCACTATTGTAACTAAATGATTTCTGAATGAGTGCATAAAGTTATGTGATGGCTAGATGTTTCTAAATCAGCTTATCTGTTCAGATTTGCTCATTTCAATTAGCTATATACATGATTCAAGCATAAAGCAAAATACTAAGATGGTTATGATGTTATTTTAGGCCAGGAAAGTCGTGAAGAATTTTGTCTCAAGTAATTTGTATTATTGATCGACTTCTTTATCTTGCCAATGTTGAAAGACTGAGCTGTATCAATATTACTTTAACTTATATTTTTGCTGTCCGATAACATGATTGTGTTTCCCCTGAATTGTAAAAATATGTTTCTTCATTTAAAATTTCCTTCTCTCTTTTTAGGCTGTTCTCTGATGTATCTTTACCTATTTTAAGAGAGCTGGTTCCTCATTATCTCCAAGTAAATAGCAAGGTATACATTTGCCTCATTGTTCCCTGTTGTAATATTCAAGCTAAAAAAAATTTATGTCGGTTTTTTTTATCATTTCAATTTCTGTAGAGTCGCCTTGAGTTTTCATGCTGAATTTTGCATAGTTTTACCTTTGACTTTTTTACTTTGATTTTTTTTTTCTCAGGAGGGATTTGACTTTCTAGAGGATGGAAAAAATGTTTTCAAATTACGCTTGAGGTTATGCTCTTCTTTGATTCCTGTTAATGAACGAATCCGTGATTTTTTTCTTGAGTATGACCGGCATAATCTTCGGACAAGTCCACCTTGGGGATCAGAACTTCTCGAGGTACATTCTTGCACTTAGAGTCATGTTTTGGCTTCTTAAATTTGGAGTAGAAATTAAGTTATGCCCCTATGCTTAATTTATTAAGAATGTCAGTTTGCACCCATACTTTCAAGACTCATTTTATCATGCTCATAAGCCGCCAAATTTCAATACTTATCCATCTTGATTGCTCAAAATTTATTTGCTGATTTTATGGTTATTCATAAAGAATTATTTTGGAATTAGTTTTGATAAGTCATAAGAAGCAAGAAATTTAATTCATGTCATTAGCAAACTTAATGCTTCCTGTTTTTCATTAGTTTTTGTCATTACTCACTATACTAAATCAAATAAAATATTTTATAATGAAAATTTGCTTAAATACAGTTGTAGATTGTTCTTGACACAATGTCAGATTGCCAGTAACTTACATCACTTTCAAGTTCCATATTCCAACCCTTGTTTATGTCAAAAGTATGACCCAGAACAAGACAGAAAGTTTTCTAGAAAATCAGAATACTTCCTAGAAGGACAAAGTAGCATGTTGTGGATTCTTTTGTCTATAGGAGAATCTACGTTGTCAACATTAGTGTTCCTACACCTTAATCAAAATGCAAAGGACCTTGGGGCTAACATGTATTTTCAAGGCTTCCTCCATATAATCATGACACAGTCTTAACAGACTAACTGATTATTCTCATTGCGAATGATATCATTTCAAATGACATATCTGATCTTGTACTTGTAAGGTAGTTAGTTCCTTAACAGACTCCGATATCTTCTTGGATCAATCAATGGCTCCTCTTATTGTGGCATCAACTTGACATTCAAATCCATATTCTTAGCTCCTAACATACCAATCTCCTCTTAAGTTTTCAGTTGAAGAACAATGCCAATAGGGCATGCCCAAGGTTGTCAGATCGAGATACAAATTGTAAATCGTTTTGGTGAATTTATGAATCGTGAATAATATCAAATTGTGAACCATAATGTTCATGTTGAAAAGATAAATATGTAAAAAAAAAGCTTACTAAAATTTCCAAGAATAATAGGATGATTAATAAAGCACATTGTCACAAACAAAAAAATGCATTATGTAATGGAAGAGTTAAATGCCCATATTATTAGATTAATCTCTGAAATATTCTCTCTATATAAAACTACAAAGATATACATCACAATCACTTAAGGAATGCCATCATCCTCATCTTGCTCTAGCATAACCATTTCTTCCTCTTCTTTTTTGTCTTGAACTTCTCCCTCAATAATAATAAGCCTCTAAGTTGCTCAACAGGTTAGCAAGTAATCAACGTTGGTCACTGAGGATAAGGACTGAGTGACATCATCATCATCTTCTAGTTGAAAAGGCTTAAGAAGTAAATTAGGATTGTAGAGGACAATATAGGGAGGAAAGATGTTCTCTGGTTGTAGACACTTAAGGAATATAGATGTGGATGAGGGTTGTTGACGACTAGGGATAGAATACTTCCTTTAGTTAGTTAGATGTTGATTATTGAAAATGCTCAAGGAATACAAATGTCACGCATCCCCTAGTGATGATTGGTGGTTGAGGATGAGCTTTAAGAGTTATCCTTTGATTGATGACACATGAGAAAGTAGGGGTGTCAAAAATGAACCCGACCCGACAACCCAACCCGAGTCGACCCTAAAAAAAATCAGGTTCGGGTTGGGCATTTTTGGATTCGGGTCGGGTTCGGGTTGGAGGGTTTTCAGAATGAAAATTTTCTGGTTGGGTCGGGTTCGGGTTGACCCGAGTTGACCAAAATATAGGGTTTAGTGGGTTTTTTGGGATTAAATCAAATTTTATTTTAAAAATTAAGATGTTTTTATGTATATTAATATCAATGTTAGTATGATAATGATGGAATATTGAGATAAAAGTGAAGAATTATAGGGAAAATAGCTAAAAAAAGTCGTTTTGAATCGGGTTTTCGGGTTATCCGGGTCGGGTTCGGGTTGGTCGGGTTCAGGTTTAGGAGTTTTGGGTTGAATTCAGGTTCGGGTCGGGTTCGGGTTGGGTTAAAAAAAAAAAAAAAAACCCGACCCAACCCGACCCAGCCAAATTGACACCCCTAGGAGGAAGCGAGGAGGAAGTTACTAAAGCATCAAACAAGCTCAACAGTTTGAGATATATCCAATAAGGTTTAAGGATAGCATGTCACTATTGAAGAAGCAAACTTTAATGAGCAAAGGGTCATAATAGACAATGAGCCGTTGTTAAAGAAATAGTCTCTTGTGGACAAAGGATCAAAGATAACATAACGTGTGAAGGATCAAAGATGTAGAATAAGACACGTTTTATAGTTGTCTGCTATAGGTCTTGCACGGTGGATACTCTAGTGGTTGTGATGAGAAGGTAATGGAGTAGACAAATATTAAGGAATTGGAAGCACCCATGTCATAAGTAATCACAAACTTAAACAGGTGAGAAGTTTCAAAAGAAGGGAGTCAAGGTAAAAAAGGTGACATTCACAAAGATAAGTACACATTGTAACTTAAAATAGTAGCAATGATAATCCCACAATTTAAAACAGCCAAGGAAGAAACATTTAACTACTTTAGGGGAATTCATCTTTGTCAAGAAATAAATAATGGACAAACCAGTATACCAAATTACCTTAGGTTGAAGATAGTTGACTAACTTTCATAAGAACAATATAATAAAGGCTTGAACATGGAGAATAAAAAAGGGTATGCACTTTATAAGGTAGCGTGCTGGAAGAATACATCATCTCAAAACTTATTAACACTCGTCTAAATGGTAAGTGTATGAGTTATCTCAACAAATGATCCTTTCTTTTAACTATCTCATTTTTTGTTTTTTGGATTGATGAAAAATGACTTGATATAGATGAAATATTAAAAAAGTGAGAAAAATATTTCTCGGCATATGGTTACATAACATCTTAATGGATACACTAAACTAAGTTTGTACTATAATATGAAGGGAAAGAAAAATAGAATAGACTTCAAAATGCTCATTAATAAGATCCAAGTCCTTATATAAGAGTAACAAAATTTTGAACCAAGTTTGAAATAAATCCTACTTGGACCTTAAATATTTATATAACTAAAGAGAATGGTGTAGAAGCATGATGTCTATAAACACTCTTATGAAATATAGGGTGAACATATTTTCACTACTTATAGTATGAATTAACTATTTGACACCAAAACTCTTAAAAGGCTAATATGACTAAGGTGGTTCATCCATAAAAGTAGATGGGGTGGTGCAGATAGTTGACACAGACCCCAAGATTTATGCTTGACACTAGTTGCTCTGCTTGTGAATCTTAAATGGAAATATAATTGTTGGTAAATGCTGTCGGGCAATTTAAAGATTTAGAACTAATAGGGAAATCAAACACAAAGAACAAAGGAAGATAGAGCAATAGTAACTTGCTCAATGCTTTTTTTCAACTTTAAAAGAAGTATTGGCAACCATAACATAACATTCATTTGAGAACTGCATGTGATGTAAGAGTCAAGGTTCAAAATGTCGAGTTATTGACCTTTGATTAGAATGATACTAATTTGGTATTGTGCCGACATTCCTATGCATGGTACCGGTGGTGAATTGGAGGTAGGAAGAAGAAAGAGAAGGAAATAAAACAATTATATATTCAAACTTTGTTTTCCATTTGAAATGGTGTGATTTTGATAAGGGGTGTTGAGTGCGACATGATTGATACAACAATATAGGAGGTATTGTTGTGCCGAGTAATATCCCGTTTTAGTAATTTTTCAGAATAATACATGAAACACCCCTAGTTTTTTTTAAAAAAATAAAACACATAATAAAACATAAACTGCGGGCGTCACTTATTCTTACTTCCATGATGATTTCTTAGTTCAAATTACATAAACGGTTCCAAAAGTAAACATAACTAAATGCACAATTAAACGGTAAGGTCTTCGGGTTGTGCTGCCATTGTTCCAAGTTGGCTCACTTGTCATTGCCTCCTGCCTCATTCGTCCCGTTGTTTGAAAAAAAGTTAACATATGTGAGTCCAAAGACTCAGCATATTCAAAACAGTATTAATGCATTAGTTAGCGCCTATAATCTAATGTAATGAGGGAGACCCCACCCTAGGTAACTTGGAATCTTCCTACTAGCATATTATGACGTAAGCATGGCATAGACATAAGCATGAGGGCATAAGCATAAGCATACTTACATGACATAAATATAGTCATAAGGATAAACTTAGTCATAAGCATATACATAGGCATAGGCATAAGCATAAACATAGGCATAAACGTAACATAAACTTAAGCATGAACATGAGCATAACTTGAACATGGTTGCATGTGTTCTTGTAAACATATTGTCAGGTGGCCTTGTTGCACTCAGCAGTACCGTAACATAAATTATTGATCAGACAACTACCCTAGCGCTAGGTTGGTAGGAGTCCGAACTTAGGA
The DNA here is from genome assembly GCA_037833815.1 of Zingiber zerumbet. NCBI lineage: Eukaryota > Viridiplantae > Streptophyta > Magnoliopsida > Zingiberales > Zingiberaceae > Zingiber > Zingiber zerumbet. Next base: position 1,018 of record JBBMJZ010392076.1, on the reverse strand, counting down.
TCGGAGTCCCCCTTTATTCTGGTGCGTTCACCGGGCTTAGGTCCCCGGATCATACCACCATCCTAGAACATATCTTGTTTGATTCTGGCGCGCTCACCAGGCGTAGGTCCCCAGGTCATACCACTATCCCATAACATGATTTGGCAAGCTCCCCAGGCTTAGGTCTCCGGTTCATGACTTAACCCATAACAAGATTTGGTACGCTTTCCCTGGCTTAGGTCCCCGGGTACAACTAACTACAATTATCTCATAAGCATAGACATAAGCGTAAACATAAACATAATCTTGATCACTGTATAGGCATGAATATAAACATGTACATGTGCATAAACGCAAGCAGGTTCATTTTTGGAGGAATTAAAGTTATCATGATGATAAGAAGAAATATAAGCCTAACTAAACTAAATTTATAAGTACATATAGCATGTAAAGATATCATGAATGAGGAACATGAATCATCATAAGCCTACTCAAGCATGGAACATAAATACATGCATAAACTTGAATAGGATGGTTACATGAGAATGGACATAACCAAAAAAAAATATGCACTTAACATAAACTTGACCACTTCATAAGTATGAACATTAACATAAAAATTTACATAAACATGAACATGATACCTATATAAGCATGAACATAAGCATGTACATAACCATAATCATGGTCCCTACATAGGCATAAATATCAACATGTATATAACCATAATCATAATCCCTACATAGGCATGCATGCAACATGATTGTCCATAACCTATAAAACCCCCTTTTAAAAAAAAACATTTTTCATTCAACATGCATATGACATTCTCATAATCCCTATAGCATACATGATGATTATAAATATAATCCATATGTACATGATCATTAAAACATGACATACATGCTCAAACAAAAAAACCACAACTTATAATCCATCTTTTATATCATGCGTATTTTGCAAGCAATAACTCCATATTCCTTAACATACATGGCCATCAAAACATAATTAATGCATACATGATTATTAAAACATACAT
>JBBMJZ010392056.1:0-14453 GCA_037833815.1 Zingiber zerumbet | reverse complement strand
ATACATAAGAATATGATACAATGAGTTCATACAACAATCATCAAATGATTGGCTCTAGGGCTCTAACTAACAGGAATTACTAATCTGACCATCCTATTTTGGATGTCAAATAGTGTCATTCATCCATAATTATAAGGAATTTAAATCAATGCATGTGAATGAGCATGGCTTTTACATCAATTACATGTCTTTCAAAAGGAATTTAACATGTTTGGAATGATACATGTATATCATGGTATGATATGTAAGTATCATAACATGATTCAAAGCATTATATAAGATTTTAACAAAAAATCATGATAAGAATGCAAGTCCTAGTAACATGAAAAACATGATTATATGTATCACAGGTAAGCATGTACGAGATGACATGACAAGTATCATAACACACAAACATGATAAATAAAAATAACATAGTAGTATAAAATATCTAGATTTACAATCTATGCATCATTATCTAATAGTATGCCAAATATATGGATCAACTCTTTTGAATGTGCCAAAGTCTCAAACTTGGCACACTCTCAAACTCTATCTTAATGTGTTAATTTTGATAGATTAAAAGTCAGTTCCTTTTGGCATACTCTAGAACCTCCTTTTGGCATACTCCAGAACCTTCTAGAGTAGGAGTTAGATAATCCTTTTAAAGATAAATCTCATACCTCAAACATACCCTAAAGTGTCAACTTTATCGTGATTAGGTTAACTACCTTTCAATATAAGTTAAAAAATCCTATACCCATTTAGTGTGAAGGGATCACACTCTTAAGATCCAATGCATATTAGAGTTTCTTGGGTGTACTAGGGATAACCTCCCTAGATACCTTTCTAATGACTTTTTGAAGCTTCTTAAAAGTCTTAGTCATGTTGGTTGTATCAAGGTTAACACTAGGAATGACCTCCCATGTAACCTTACACTAGGAATGACCCTCATGTAACCTTAGCTCCACTCCTTGACCAAGGATTGGTTTCATAGTTATATGTAACCCTATAGTATGATAGCAGACTATCTTTAGACTTTGATTTGTATCTCAAACCCTTCTTGTTCTAATGTAGGTCTAGCTTACCTAAATCTGGATTTTATTTGTTTAACCCACTAACCTCATTTGTCATTTTTTAGGGTCTTTCTATGGTATCAAGTATGATCTTAAGGTTTGATTTTCCTTCTCTAAAGCCTTAATTCTAAATTTTCCATGTTCAATTTGGTTATTGTTCTTTTTAGGTATATATCTAACCTTCTGTGAGCTCTTGTCTAAATTTCTCTTTACCTTCTTATCCTTAGATAAGGTAGTTCTATAATGACATAATCTAAAATTATCCTTAGGTTTATTATACTTTCCATTTTATCATAATGAGCAGTAAGATCATAATATTTTAATCTATCATGCTTTTATCATGATACGAAGAAATTTTATTAAATAGTGATATCTTGGATTTCACCTTAGATACTCCTCCTAAGTTTGAGCTTTCTCCCTTGTCTTTATTTGAGTTCTTCCCTCTTGGATATTGGCTTTGGTAATGTCCTTGTTGGTTGCATGAGAAGTACATTATGTATTTCTTACCCTTCTGTACCATGGATTTGACTTCTTTTTCCTTATGGTGTTACTTGAGTCTTCTTCTTTATCATGTTTAGACATTTGCTCTTACAGTGTCTCATCTCTCTACACACAAAGTATATAATGTGATCTTTATTTTTATTATATAAAATTGTTATACCTTCTATACTAGTAGGGGTGACACGTACTTCCTCCTCATTGGATCTAGATGTTGAGAGTTCATCTCGCTCTGATAATAACCTATCCTCCCCATTAATCCTTGAGGTTAATATTTCTTCAACTTTCTCCATATCAAGTTCTAAGCACCTCTAGAGCTCCACATTTTCATATTCTTAAGCCAACAAGCCTCCCTCGTTGGGCTATCCTCATTTTGTGTTAATGGTGGTTTTTTTATAGAGTTTAGCTAAATTGCTTCATAGTTCATTTGCATCATGGTATTCACTTAATCTACATAAAATGTCATTAGGTAGAAAATTAATCAAAATTTTAGCAATCTTATCATGTGCCTCAAATATTTGGATTTGCTCCTTGGTCCATTTGCTCTTCTTGAGAGGTCCTCCTCTTTCATCAGAGTTTCAAATCCCTCCATCAAAACAAACAAGTTCTCCATATCCATTGGGAATAACATTTTGATTCTTACCTTCCAATGAGCAAATCATCTTAATCTGAAGGGTGATGGAAACCGAATGCCATATTTGAGAGCATCTTAGAACTCCATTCCAATTTTGATGTCTCTTTCTTCCTCAACGATTAGTCCAATGATACCACTTGCAGGTATCGAAGAAATCAAAATCATAAGTCTTTTTTCTTCCTTTAGCATTATACTCCCTCGGTGATTAGTCCGGTGAAGAGTGACCTACTATGATTAGGGGTGAGCAAAATTTTAGTTAAACTGAATTAACAGACCTTTTGCCAAGTTGATTGATGCCCCCCCCCCACCCACCACACGGCTTTGACAACTGGAGGATCTCGTTACTCTCGTCGCTAGCTCCTCCTACCTTCTGCATAGCTACCTGATGCCCTCCCCTCCGCGGCTTCAACAACCTAGGGGGCCAGGCCATACGCTGTCACTAGCTCCTCTTGCCAGATGCCCTCCCCCACGACTTCGACAAGCATGGCCCTTGGAAGAATTCCTTTACTCTCGCCTCTCAAAGTAACTTCATTCTACTTCTACTATTCTTTTCCCCCTCTTGATTCCCTATCTTCTTCAATCACTTTTCAAGGAATTTCAAAGATTCCTTAGCTGCTGCTTGCTTTTCATGGTCATTAATTTTCGGTGATTAATTTGATGCTTTTTACAGTGATTATTTGATAGCATATTCAGTGATTAATTTTGCAAGAAATTGGTTAAATTCAATAGGGATTAAAATGGAGTTAAAACCTTCGAAATCGATTAATTCAATTAAAATCAAATTAATTGATATTATAACGATTCAATTTATTTGGTTTTTATCCTAAAATTTGACTAGTTTAGTTAGTTCAAAAAAATTTAGTTTATTCGGTTTTAGTTAAGTCGGTTTAGTTTTAATCGAATACTCAATCCTAACTATGATACCACTTGTTAGGACTATTGATGTTGCTAGAGGGAGCAAACAGTGATTCTTGTTTCTCGTTCATTGATCATGTGCTCATGTACAAAAGATTGATATGTAGTAGAAATAAAAACTTAAAACAAAACAAAAGCACTAGAACACCTCAATTTTACATGATTCAAAAAATCATGTCCTAGTGGTAGTACCACTATTCTTCCTCCTTGTCAGACACCTTCCAAAGGCAAAGAAACTTCCTACAACAATTGTTCTTACAAGAAACACAAACCAAATAAAAAGATAAGGATGAAAATAAATATAATGTAAATAAACTATTTACACAAAAAAATTTACTTTTCTCACGTTGTGATGCGTTGTGATTGCTATATATTGCTTGCTAAATTTTTGGAATACAGTAGCACTCACCCACAAACCTTCCAAGAATTGGTAGCTCGAAATATCCACAAAATCATCTTTTATAGCTAGGATTTTCTTTGTAATTGGAATTCGTCTATCAATCGGCTGCCTAATTCTTTACAATCAACCGTTATTATGCAATTTAAACATTACTCTACTTTGTCTGCTTAACAGCTCCATCCAACTCAGTATCTAGGTCAACAATCAATTAATCGTCACTCTATCAATCGACTAATACTCATCAATCACTTTTAACTTAGTATCTAGGTCAACAATCAATTAATCGTCACTCTATTAATCGACTAATACTCATCAATCACTTTTCTAAATCGATTGTGAAACCTTCTATGTGTTTTATAGTGGCTGAGTTCAATGCACCACTCGATTGATGCATCAGTTGACCGCCAACGATCAACTGTCGATTGGATGTACCACAACCCGACCCAAAATCTCAAATTCATGGTTTCAGGTTCATAAATCGTCTGGTAAACCCACATCAGTCAACTTGTACCTATGTTCTAGCCTTACCAAGGATAAACATTCACCTTACCTAGTATTCAATTAACTCTAACCTATTAGGACTTCCTCTGCCTAACATTCGATCAATCTTGACCTGTCAGGATTTTACCATTGTCATACATTCGGTCATCCTTGACCTTTTTAGACTTCTCTTCTCATATCTAATATTTGATCCTTCACGACCTATTAGGACTACACCATTCATGCCTAACATCTGGCCTTCTATGACATGTTAGAACTTTTATCATTGTCAAGTGTCCATTCAACCATAACTCACTTAGACCTTTATCCTTGTCAACTCTTTGTTGGACTTCCAAATACCAAGTGTTCAGTAAACCATGACTCACTTGGACTTCACTTTTGTCAACTTCCTGTTAGACTTTCAACTGTCAAGTGTCTAGTCAACGTGACTCACTTAGACTCTATCCTTGCTAATTTCTTATTGAACTTCCAACTGTCAATTGTCTGACAATCGTAATCCACTTGTACTTCTTCATTATTAAATATCCTATCAATCTTAACATATTTGATATCTCATTCAACTATCGAATATATTAATCAAACATCAAAATTTAACTTGAGCTTGATCAATCTTTATCAAAAGTCAATTGCACGAACATACATGCCTAGGTAAACTTCTACCAAAACCCTAAGATCACACTCATAATATCTCAAGACTCACTTATCTTCATTAATGATATGTGTCGACACCTATTGTACTTGTATATTTACCAACACCTTTGGGCCATTTCATCTACAAACAACTATGTGACTTATCCATATTCCATGACCTCTTGGATGGAACTTTTTCATCTATTAACAACTATCTGACTTATCCATGTTCCAAGACCTCTTGGACTTTTCCATCTGTCAAGTTTTCAAATAACCTTGATTTAGAATTCTTCAAACTAACACCTATTGAGATATCACTATACTATAGTTTGTCTAGTCAAATGCTTACAACTACTTACTTAACAAACTCATCAAACATATAAGTTGAGCCAAACTTAAATTCTTTGCTAATTGCATAAAAAATGTATTCACACTCGACCACTAAGAGCATAATTGCATCAATAATTTATTTTTAATGTTTAAAAAATTATTCAAGTTAGGGTAATAATATAGATAGTAATCATTTTCTTTTCCAATTTCAAGTCGTTGAGGATAATGCTGGATAATATGAATGAGTTCCTCCTTAGCCATTTTTGGGGTTCAAACGTGAATCTCACTTTTCCTCCACAATTGATACATATTAAAAATAATAATTTAAAATATGAGAAAATTGATATTACATGTGAATTAAATTAATTGTAGCAAAGATGATTATATTCATCTCAGACATCTCTCATAGTCCATCTTTAAGTTATATGAAAAGAAGTAAATTACAGGATTAGCTTATAGTCGATCATCAAGTAGTTAATGGTGGGATGAGTTTTTTCCCGAGAGCCTATGTTGATCCAAAGTACAAATAAATCAAGAAATATAAAAACTTAGTAAATTGATTAGAGCATGCAAACAATGATTGACCAGATTTTATTTGTCTCCCACTTAAGGTAAGATCATTTTCTAAGGTTTAAACTTTTTTTTTATAGTATTGTATGCTTCTTACCATAAAAGATAATGTTGCATTAATAATATCTCCTAAGTATAAATTTATTAAATTAAATGTCATTTAACTTTGGACTAACATCAAGGGGTTAAAATTATAAATACAATTAGGTTATAAATATTATATTATATATATATATATATATTGCACTAGTCATTCAGTTTATTGTTTATTGATCCAGCGTTAATTAACCAATTAGATTCTATATTAGTGGACTAAATTTTATAATATTTAAAAGGCTACACTAAAAAATGTATTAGAAATTTTATATAAGTTAAAAATTATAGTGATGTATAATTAAAGTGAAAAATGTGAAGGGAAAATAATTTTTAATAGAAAAAATATTTTTGAAAATAATAATTAGGGGAAAATGTTTTAAAAACTGAGTGTATTTTATTTATTTAGGTACATTTAGGTGAATTTATTTATTTAATTTTTTTGATGAACTAACAAAGCATGTTGCATGAAACACATGTGCTATATTTAAAGTATATGAGAATAACTTAGTTGTAAGACACTAAAATTCAAATGTTTTCAAAAATATAGCCATTTGAAAAAAAAACACTTTTGATTATACATAAAAGGCATTTTTTAATAATGATCATGTACATACTTTATACTTTTGTATTCTAGTCTTTCTTATAATTGATTATTTTCGTAATTTATATACCTAATAAATATATCATAACTAAAATCATGGATCATCTAGATGCATCATCATATCCCTACAAGTTGACGCAATTGGTACCGACATGGGTAGTGGCGTAGCTAGGATTTCAACGAGAAGTGATGAATTTAATAAATTAAAAAAAAAATTAATACAACACAAAATATTTAGTTTTTGGTTCTAATTGAAACAACGATCTGTCGATCTCTAGAGCTTATTATCTATGACTCAAAGTCGAAGAATTATTTGTGATCTCACTTCTTTATAATATTTAACATTCCTACAACATGAAAGAAGAAAGGAACAACTTTCTCCTCTTTTTGTTTTTTTGTGGTTGGATAAAGGGAAAAAAGAGCTGCTTGTAAAGAGTTGCTCGCTGAATAAAATAGAAGGAAGACCATTGCTTAGAAAAATAGAAAAAAAAAAAAAGAAGAAGGGAGGAAGAAACAAAAGAGGAGAGTTTTATCTTCTTTGTTAGCAATCTCGACTAGCTTTGGTAATGATACAAAGAGAGCAAGACAAGGCAAAATAGGGCTATTCGTGGAGTGCCAACAAACCCCTAGAAATACAAGAAAAGGAAGAAGATGCGAGGGCAACAGCTGATGCTACATTTCTTACATGCTAGAGAAGAAAAGAGAGAACAAAAGAAAACTCTTGTGCTTGAGAAGAAAAAAGGGAAACAACTACAGGTTTACTGTTGTTGGAGAAGAGGAGGAGAAGAGAATGAAGAAGAAGATGAATGGAAATATAAAAGAGAGAAAGGAGAGAAAAGGCATGACATTGGAGTATGACATGTTGAAGATTGCATCGTGTGTAAGGAGAAAAGGGTGAAAAAAAGATTTTTAAAAAATATCCTAATTCATTTTAAATCAATCAAATTAAATCTGTTTAAATCTTAAATTTAGTTCGGCTATAACTTGGCCAAATCAACTCCAAATCAATCTCGGTTTGAACCAACATAATTCTTATCTCCATGTCTACCGTTGGATTTAGTTCAAACTCGATTCAATTTTAATTTAAGACTCTCACTTTGTATTCAACGATTTAGTTCATTTATTTATTATTATTATCTTTTTTTATAATTCAATACTTAACATTCCAAGTCACGATATTTCCTTTGAAAGTAGTACCAATAGATAGCTTGGGTCGAGGGTTTTCTAAATGTGTGATCAATTTTAATTTTTCGATGACGAACGATGGGTAGATAATGTGGTGGTGAGGTATAGTGTTTTTTTTTAAATGTCAAGAGGTGGTCACACTCCTCGTCCCCACTTAGCTACACTCCTGTGCATGGGTGTTTACTATAATAAGTTTTAGAATCAATTCCTAACATATGTGAAAATACCTCGCTGGGTGCTTGACCTCCTTATGCAAATGGCTGCTATGCTAGGACAAATGCCCCCCATGATTATCCCCTTCCAGAATGTACAGGGTCACCCTGAATGGGTTGCTAAGGTGACAATTTTACCTATTTACTGCAATCTAGACACATCATCTTATTATCTCATTGAGTATCAAGCACAGTAACTTAGGGTGTGTTTGATTTGTGTATTTTTCATTTTTTATTTTTTAAAAATCATACATTTTCTAAAAATAGAAAATGACTTTTAGACATTTTCTACTTTTTCAGAAAATACTATCTATATTTTTAGAAAACAGATATGAAAAATACAAATCAAACACCATTTTTCAGAAAATGCATATTTTCAGAAAATGAAAATAAAAAACGCACAAACCAAACACATCCTTAGTTTTTTTAGTGAAACGAGATCATTATATCACCTTAATTGTTTTAAGTTATCGTGCCATGATGATACAGAGCATAAGAGCCTAGAGTTTGGGGGGTCATTTTTGATCGGCAGCTTGGGATGGATAAACTTTGAGTGATCATAACTTTTGAATTGAGTTGAACCACGACACTTTTAATATATCAAATCGAAGCTCGTTTAGAGATCTACAATTGATTATCTAGTGTAACTCATAATAACCCCGTCTTAATCCTAAAAACATCTTTTAAACTCTTTTTCAAGGGCTCCAAAGAATTTTTAATCTTTTTTCAAGATTATTTTCGTCTTTTGAGTCATTAGATTTTTGAGACTATTTAAACTATTTATTTAGTTGATTTTAGGGTAGTTATTTTGATCAATAAATTTTTCTGGATTTTCTTTTTCTCAAAATAGTTAATTGTTGAATATCTATTTTCTTGATATTATATTGAATCAACATGTCTTTAGAAGATATTTGAATCAATGATTCAATCGTTTCCCTTCTGATTTAATCCTTTATTGAGGTTGCATTACATAGGTGTGAATGCGTTTGATCCGATTTGGACCTTTTTAAAACACCCAAATTTCACCTACTAAAATAGACTGAATCATGGGAAAGGCATCCTGCTAAGAATGTCAGGACAGAATAATTTAAGGGAGTAGAGATCAAGTTGGCCTCGAGAACTAAGAATAAACTCCAAGTAGAAACCAGCTTGAACTCATATCGTAATAATTGTGTGACACAGAGATCCACCTAAATAGAATTATAGCATGAAGCGTAGTGGAACAAGAATCTGCCGTCGTGGCACACTAAAATATGTTCCCTCTCAACCGCACACTAAAGTATTCTTTTGTGAACGCGGTGCGGTGGCCACTCGCAACGGAAGGCGCAACGGGTATCCGCTTTAATTAGTAGTCGTGCTTAACTGTGTTTCTTTTATTCTCCCGGCATCTCTCCGTTCACACTATAGTCTAGTCTAATCTAGTCTTAGTAGCTCTGCCCTCTTTCATTTCCTCTTTATTTACTGGCATTAATCCGGAAATAAGAAGCTCCAAATTAATAATATTAAATCAAGGATTAAATCAGTAAAATGATACTGAACATAATAGTGATTAATTTATGGCTGCAGTTTGAGAGAAATGATAGAGAAATAAGGCAGAAATCGACCAACGAAGAGAAGCGGTCGTCTCTTGATTTTATCGGAAAAAAAAAATTATTCGATTACAAAAGATAATTTCTAATATACTAAACAGATATTTATATACACAACAAATTCTAAGGTCTTTATAAAAATATCCTAAATATAAAAAAATCTAAAAATTATCAAAAAAAAAAATAGTAATAAAAAATATTCGGAGGCTCTCCAGAAGTCCTAAATCATTTTTTAATCCGAAATTTAATTGATTACGAGATCTATAGTAATAAATATAGATATTTAAATGTGCTTCAATCCATATTATTTATAATTTCATTCTATATCTAAATTAAAAATTATGACTATTAAAATTTATCTCGAACTTTCTTTAGTGAATTAAATGTTCTACCCAGCTCCAATTTACCTGACGAAGCATGTGTATATACATAAAGATAGAATTATTGTAGTGCTTCCGTCAATCTGTCCCAAGATTAACATGAAAGAGATAAATTACGGATGATTATTAACCTTTAGAATAATAACCGACACATAAAAGAGATATTTATCTCACACTAAACCATTTTAAATCTTGTGATGATAACATTTTATATGCTACACACTAAACCATTTTAGGAGGATCTATTCCAATCCAAGAAGACAGGGCGCGTGGCCACCACTACGAATTGCGTTTTTTTTTTCATTTTTTTTTTATTGTTGTTGTTATAAATGGACGGGTCATGGCGTGTGGCCACCACGCTGCCCTCTCAATTCACAGAGCTTGAGATCGAGCTGAGAAGCACGCCTCTTGTTTCTCTTTCTCTCAATCGATCAACAACTCATCCGCTTCGAGCTGCCCCTTCCCTTCAATCTCTGAAACATAAACATCCATCATGTCTTCTTCCTGCCATCATTGTGGCCAGGTCCATGCCTCCTCTTCGCCCGACTATCCAAAACAATTAGATGACAGCGTCCATGTCATTTCCATCCCACCGGAACAACAAAGCCACGAGCCGGTTCCACCCCAGCCTACCGTCGACTACCTGGCCAGGGCGCAGTGGCTCCGCGCCGCGGTGCTCGGAGCTAACGACGGCCTCGTCTCGGTCGCATCGCTCATGGTCGGCGTCGGCGCAGTCAACTCCACCGCAAAAGCCATGCTGGTGTCGGGCCTGGCCGGCCTCGTGGCGGGCGCCTGCAGCATGGCCATCGGTGAGTTCGTGTCGGTCTACGCTCAGTACGACATCGAAGTGGCGGAGCTGGAGCGGCTTGGCCGTGGACTTGGAAAAGGCATCGCCGAGAACGAGAACGAGAACGGGGAGGAGGCGAAGGAAGAAGACGTAAATAAAAAGACTAGCCCTCTTCCCAATCCGTGGCTCGCGGCGGGGGCGTCGGCTCTGGCGTTCTCGATGGGAGCGCTGCTGCCGCTGTTGGGCGGAGGATTTATCAAGGCGTGGGGCGTGAGGGTGGCGGCGGTGTGTGCGGTCAGCAGCCTGGCTCTGCCCGGATTCGGTGCGGCCGGGGCGGTGCTGGGCGGTGCCCACGTGCGTAGGTCCGCTGTCAGGGTGCTGATAGGAGGCTGGTTGGCCATGTTGCTCACTTACGCCGTGCTCAGACTCTTCGCCCTTGTTTTTGATATGAACGTTCTGCCTACCAGTTAATTAATTAGGCGGAATAATAAACAAAAAAAAAAATTATGCCTTGTACTAATTCTCTAGTGTATAGAAATAAAAAAACTCCGGACTTTGTGGTGAAAATTCTCTAGTGTTCTATACGCAATGTAGGTCTTGCTTGACTTGTTTCATTGAAAGTGACTTAACCAAATCCATGCATTAAAGCTATAAGCTCCAAGGGAGAAGCCAAATGCGCAAGGAAAATCCAGAGTCAAAATGTACTCGTATATATATTTTTAATTCAGTATCTAATTCTACCAATCGATTAATTAAAAATGACCAATCCGACTATATAAAAATTTCTAACTATCAAAATAAATCAAGAATACCTCATTGTCATCTCAGTACTAGTGGAAAATAGTGGAAAATCTTTACAGTATATTGTAATTAGAATTCGATCCTTAAATATTTGACTAATCATTTGAAGAGCTTAACTACTGCACCATTACATGGGGCGAAGCTTGGTGTTCTCGTGTGAGTAGTGCAGGAATAATCGAGGAATTTGTCATCTCCATGAATCTGTTGTGCCAAAGTGCCAAAGGTAATAATTGAAGAGTGTGGTAGGTGAAAGATTGAAGTTTAACATGGCACGAGTCAAGGACGGACCTTCGAAATGAGAACAACTTGAACAGGCTATAGCTCCCGATCTCATTCAGAAAAATAGTCATAATATTAGACCTCGATCCATCGATATAGTTCACCACTTGTACGATTTCATCAAGTTAAATTCTTTTAAGCCTATATTCCTTAACTGCACTTACTCAGTACCTTTGAATCGATCTTCAAGATGAAAGAACCCCACAGTAGGTGACCTATAGCGATACCATATAAGGCTCCTATGAAAGACAAAGTCAAGAGAGAAGGAACACCCCCAAACAAAGGCCATAGATGATCTACTATAATTGATTTTTTATGAAGTTAAAGATCTAAAACGGAGAAGAGCAAAAGTGTCATTTGGGTATTGTAGTATATGAAAAACAAGATTCATGCATCTTCTCTCCATCCCATCAATGACTCTTGATAACTACCTAGTGCTAAGGAACGGTACAATACATCAATAAGCAAATTAAATAAGAGAGTGAGAGGATGCTACCTTGCCATATGTCTTTCCTACACCTACACTGAAATCAAGAGCTTGCCTGATTATTGATAAATATATACCTTTCAAGTAAGAAATGATGACCATAATCGAATAATTCTAATGCCTCAAAGAGTCCCTAAGAATCAAGATATGCTTATAGCTTCTCAAGATAAATTATCGAAGGCTTTTTTCCTAATCCAACTTGACGACTACCACCTCCTCACGGTTAGAGTGACACCAATTGATGATTTTAAAGACACGTATAAAATTGTCCTTTGTATTTTGGTTTTTTGGTGATGGCAAGTTAAGAGTCTTAGATTAAATTTAGGCATAATTGTCTTCAATCAAACCACTAGCTAGCACTTTAGATACCATTTTCACAAGGAGTTTAGGGATACAAGCCAAAAATCACTCAAACAGTGTGCGCCTTCAAGTTTTGGGATAAGTGTGATGAAAAATAAGTTGAAACTTACTTGAAGCTCCTTCCCTATAAGAACTTAGATGATATACACAAATATGACTTGGTGTTTATGTTGGTCCCTTGAAGGTCGGCAAGAGGAGATGAATTACCTTGTAAATAAAAACGAACATTTCTCGAACTTTACAACTTTATTAAAACTGGCACTTGCATAAAAAGAAATAGTAAGTAAACTAAAGACAGAGGCACAAAAGGAATTACTTGGTTTGCAATCAGAGGATTGCTAATCCAAGGCAATTAGAGTTCACTATCAAAGTCTCTTTCAGGTGGAGAAGCCTCTTACAACGTTGACAACTCAAAGGAATTGTTTACAAGTATTATTTTTTAACTATTGGAATCAGAGTTATATTTATAGCCCTGATTGGGGTGCCTGGAAGGATTCTAGGTGCTTAGAGGGGGATAAAATTTTATCTCCGTCGCACTGGATGGCGACAACACGCGTTTGGATAAACTTTCTGGTCCGGACACCTGGAAGGGTTCCGGGTGCTCGGACCGGGTCGACACAACCCCCGCTGGGCGAGGCGCCTAGGTGATCCGGACGCTCATACCCAAAAGCCAATCTCCTATTGACTTTTTTATCCGGGTCTTCCGCTCTGGTTCCATGCACTTGGGTCCGGGTCTTCTACTCCGGCTTCGCTCGCTTGGGTGATTTCGGCCATCCAGAATAGAGTCCACTTGAACCCATTTTCCGGCCTTCTCGAGCAACCTTCCGCTCCTGCTTCTCGTCCCTTGGAAACGTCGTACGCCTCCTTCTCGTCCGTCAGCGTACTCTTCCGCAGCATCTCATCTCTCGGACGCACTGAGCCCATTGACTCTCTCCCGTGTCGTCTTGCTCGCTAGCTGTTTCTTTCGCTCTACTTCATATGCTCTTAAGTTCCTACACACTTAGACACAGGATATCATAACAGGACTTAACTTGGTTGATCATATATAAAATATCTCAGGTACTAATAGTTTACAAACTCCAAGTCACTTAAACTCTATGGATTTTAATGTTTAATCAAAGAGTTTAAGTTGAGTTTTTTTTTATATATATTTTTCTACTTGGATGTGTGTAGTACTCTTCAATTTAGGTGAAGACTCAACCATTTAATTTGGATGGTCATAGTCAATGATCTAGTCAATTGAAGGTTCTCTTTAGTTGATTGATAGTTAAGTTGATGAAAAGTCAACTTGAATTGATAAAAGTCAATTCAAGTCGATCAGCCAACTAATAGAGATTTTCTATTTATGCATATGTCAATTAGGTAGTCAATTCAAGTTGACCAATCAGTGAACTAAATATCTTGGTTCATAGCTAAGTCGACTAGACAGTTCATCAATCTAGTATTAGTCAACTAATGGTAACATATAGTTAATTGATGAAACATAAAAAAAAAATAGAGATAATTGTTAATCTTAAATGGTTGCTCAACAATGGTCTAATGATCTATTAACTATAGTGTAATCCAGTCGATTGATTTGTGTTAGTGTAGTAGACTAGTAAAGAAAAGCTAAAGGTGTTTGAAGCTTATAAAAATGAACCAAGGGAGAGATTTGGAGCTAATATTAATAACATATATTTGCGAACATTTGAGCATAATTGTAATGCTCTTTCTCTCTCCCTTTAGCTTCATTACAATAAACTTGTAAGAGCTTGTAGGAAGTTTCTTCGTCTCTAGAAGAAGTGGAGGATTTTGGGAGTGACTTGCCAAAAAGCCATAGGTCATGTAGAAGCGATGAGAGTTCTGAACCACATTATATCAAACGTGCTAGCTTTTGTTTTCTTTCTTTGTTTATTTTCACTACATATTTTATTTAATTGAACTTGCTAAGTTATTAGCATGTGCTAAGTGTTTATCATAGGAAGAATTGCCCTCACCCCTCTAGCTATCCGACCATCTTAACAAGTGGTATCATAGAAATGACATATTGATTATGTTCGACAGCATATTTTGATGTGTTGGAAAAATATTTGATTGTGTTTTTGATGTGTCCATGGAGTTTGCAAGGACTTGGTAACATGCACATGAAGCTTGAGGAGCTTAC
>JBBMJZ010392009.1:0-14457 GCA_037833815.1 Zingiber zerumbet | reverse complement strand
GTCATTTGACCAATGTGATTCTTATTTCTAAATAAATGTTTATACCAAAAGCTAGGCTTTTAGTATACATCCTAACAGGGGACGAACGGTGTTGTACCCTTCGATTTGGGCCATTTGAATACTGAAAAGACAAGACTAAAGAGGGTACCAAGACTTGATCTTGGATTAGTAGAGTTTGAGAAATAAAATATCGAAGAGCTCGAGTGGTGTTGCACTAACTTTGAGTTAAAATTGAATGAGAAAATATTATCTGAATAGGTAAAGTTTTACCAACTCAAATAGAATGAAAAAAAAATAAATCTGAAAATGATTCCCCCTAGCTTGATTGGTGGTTGCACCAATTAAGAGCTCTGATACCACTTGTTGGATCGAGATACATGTGAGAGGGGGGTGAATCACGTGCTTTTCTAAAAACTTATTTTCTCGTTTGTAACAACATGAGTATGCGTAGCAAAAAATATATACGAAGTTGATAGTAAAACGACACAGAAAAATATAGGCAGTTTACTTGTTCGGAGCCTTTAATGACTCTTACTCCAAGACCTAGGTCCCACGGACCTATCGATGGGTAATCCACTAAAAGTCTCTTCTGGTACCTTCGGAAGAGGAAATCGAGTATAGAAAGATGGAACAAGTGCAATACACTGCACTTGTTCTTTTGCAATAATCAAGTACAAGTAAATAATTTCGTTACCAACACTTTGATGTGAACGAGCTCATGTATCGGTCTACCGGTAGTGATCTAAAATCCTCGGAGTAGTAGTTGGGTGTAGTAGCTTCGCAATAGAGTCATAGCAAGAGCCTATAGTAGTTGGAAAGCCTTTTGGATGCGTAGAAGCTCGTATGAGTGTTGTATTTGAAGCTTTGGGTGAGCATCATTATAAAGGGCTTGGAGGGTGTCTTCCATAGTCAATGAAGGCCCCTCCAACCCGAGAAATCTGATCCCGATCGTCCCTGCTCTTATCCATGACGAAGTCTAAAGTTATTCCTGCGGAAGGCGCCTTCCAAAGCCTTTGAAGGCGCCTTCCATTAACAGTGTGAAGGCGCCTTCTATCAGCATTAAAGGCGCCTTCATGTACTATTCATCTGAAGGCTTTTTTGCTCTTTTGTCCTGAAAAAGAAGTTAGTCCAAAACTAAAACATCTACCCTGCAAAACAAAGTTAGCATAGTTATAATAATGAGTAGTAATTAGTTCTTATCCTCCTAGGACTAGGAACTAGTCAAGGTCTCAGATTAGGGATCAGAAATGTACCTAACCTGGACCGACGCCTACTATCCCCTCAATCGGGATGCATCCTCACTTAGTCACTCTCCTCCAGTGACTTACTTTTACTTACCAGTTTGCCATTTGTCTGGTCTGCAAACCCAACTAGACTTCCTGCCAAATATCCGGTCGGCCCATCAACCTATCTGGACTTCTTACCATATATCCAGTAGGTCCGTCGGCCTATATGGACTTCTTGCCAAATATTCAGTTAACCCATCGACCTATCTGAACTTCTTGCCAGATATCCGGTCTGCTCATCGACCTATCCAGATTTCTTACTAGATATCCGGTCGGCCTATAGACCTATCTGGTTAACTCATGCACATTTCGCAAAGTGGTTAGATCTCAAAAATACCTAACTTAACTTACTTTGTCATTCATCAAAACCTTAGTAAGACCATTAGTGTAAACTGTACTAATAATTTTTTCCTATTATGGAGTAGATTTTTATTGTTTTGGCATGTAGAAAGTAATTGTAATGTGTGGATGATATAAACTCTATAGAATTGCTAATTTCCTAGTTTGATGAAGCTTGTATGCATTTGTTTTGTTTGATGAAATGCTTGTATAGAGGCTTTTCCTTATGATCATGGATTTGTCTATCTAGATTACATATCTATATGCATAAGTCTTATTTCTGAGTAGATACATTGTTGTGTGTCTAAATTGGGATTGTACGTGAACCTAAATTTTAGTTGATCAGATGTAAATTGTCATCTCTTTTGAGTGTGCATTCCGATATAACTCGGCATGACCTTAGGATAATTGTTTGAAGTTAAGTATCTAAGGTAACTATCCTTCTATATGGAACATAACCTCCTAAGGGAGGATGATTCTATGTATGAATAAGTCTATCACTTGACCTAATTGACTTCTCCTAATCATAT
Source organism: Zingiber zerumbet (assembly GCA_037833815.1). NCBI lineage: Eukaryota > Viridiplantae > Streptophyta > Magnoliopsida > Zingiberales > Zingiberaceae > Zingiber > Zingiber zerumbet. The sequence goes on along the minus strand of JBBMJZ010392009.1, from coordinate 12,302 downwards.
GCTACACAAGTGACCTACGTAATCTAAAGACGTATACCCGGGGGAGACCTTGTGACAGGAGGTACTCTACTAAAACTCAGACTATCTAAGTTACTTCTTCACTTGATGACATACTTAGTTACTGGCAATAGAAGTACTCCGATACAGCGTCGTTGGGTGGAATTCGGTAAATGTTTAGGCTATCCTGCAAACATACAAGTAAATAACTAGGAATGGGTCAATTCACAGCACAACATCCACCATTACAATGAAACCTTCATCCTATAACATTTTCTAAATTAAGGACTTCCTCAACTATTTCTTACTTTTATTTTCACATTTTAGTTGAAAACCACATAACAACCCATTATCGATTTTGTCTAATTAAATTCGAAGTGTAGAACCAACTAGTATTTAATCTTTAATCCTCGTGGGATTGACTTTTATAAATTTTATTACTTGACCACAGCCGTGCACTCGTGGCCATGACATTAAGTTTTTGGCACCATTGTCGGGGATTGAGTCTTTTAAACCTAGTTAGTTTACATTAGAGTTTATCTAGGCAATTATTTTAATCTTTAAATCTTTAATTCTTTATTCTTTATTCTTTATCTTTCATTATAGGATTTTCTTTTTTGTTTTTAATTCTACATTTCTATGTTTTCTCATAATTTTTTTAGACACTATAAACACTAACATGTCAAGCAGACCCTTAAGAGAATTCACTGCACCCATCTCTATAAGATTTTTATCTCCGATTGTGTAACCTCATATCGAAGTAAAAAGTTTTCAACTAGATCCAAATTTAATCACCATGATATAGGGTCACAAATTTGGAGGAGAATTATCGGAAAGCCAATATCTGCACCTTGAGACATTCCTGGAGCTTTGTGATACAGTGAAGTGAGGGTGTCTTAGCGGATGCCATTCGGTTGATGACATTTCCTTTCAGTATCAAGGATAGGGCAAAGACTTAGTTTTATTCTCTTTATCCTTAAAGTATCACAAATTGGGAACAATTGGAGTAGCAATTTCTAAATTATTTTTTTCCCTCTAAGCAGAACAATGTATATGAGGAAGTGCACTACAAGTTTTGCTCAAGTAGATGGAGAATCGCTATTTGAAGCATAGGAGAGATTTAAAAGTTTATTAAGGTAGTGCCCTCATTATGGTTTAGAAAGGTGGCTACAATTGTACATATTCTACATGGGGATTTCATTCTCAGATAAATTTTTATTAGATTTATCAGCTGGAGGCTCTTTTATGAATAAAAGTGTGGATGAAGCATATACATTAATTGATCAAGTGACATTGAATCTCCAAGAATGGTCAGATAATAGTTGGATGGATTCTCCCTTGATAATTCCAGATGTGCAAGCCATGAAGGCAAAAGAGTCTGTTAAACAAAATGCAATTCAACAATTCAAGAATTTTTAAAATCACAAGTCACAAAATGAGGGGTTCAAACAGTTGGAGGCAAAGATTGATAGTATAGTTTCAAAATGGTTCAAACATAACCCTCCTCCTATCTAGACAAGGTCTAGTAAACAGTGTAATGATATTAAGTTAAGAGGTGACAAGAATCATGAAGAACTTCTAGAAAAGACTTGTATAAAATTGAGGAGAAGAGCAATAGAAGACCACAAAACCTCAGTTTCATTACTCCAGAAAGTACCCAAAGGTCACACAAGTACCTTCCCCTCAACGGTTGTTCACACCATCACTAGACAAACAAGTTGAACCTCTACCACAAGCTCAAAGGGAATTTTGGGAAAAGATTGATCATTCCTTTTTAGGACCCCCATTAAGAATTCCTTTTCTATAAAGGCTAGTGGGAGCCAATGAAAATAAAGACTTTGGAAAATTCTGTAATATTAATAAGATTGAGTGTAGATTTCTTGATGTGTATAAAGATGATGACTCTTCAGATGAGGAATGTAATGATAATGCATTAGTCAACAAGTTTTCAGATCTACCTCCTTGGTTTATAGGGCATTGTAGTAGAATAGAATTTTTGGATGATGATTGTGATGAGGTAGATCAATTCAAAACTGCAAGTGATCTTGTTGATTCTCCTATAGATGATATTAATTTTGGTGCATTGCTCAACAATGTATGTGATGATGTTAATGACATGGAAGGAAGTGTAGCGAGCTGTGTTTTTGAAGCAACATCTCAAGAATCGCCTCCTCTGTCCACACAACTGAGTCTATGAGAGTTGTAAGAATTGAACATGTTGTGGATTAATGTGTAGAGATTTATGCCGAGATGGCAGAGTATCAAGAATCACCAACTTTAGTTACAATACTACCTGAGCCAAAGCTAGAACCATCAATTGATTCAGAAGAAGTCACATCCACTTGTTTAGCACTTTCAGGTACCTCTCAACAATGTAAGATTAATATTTCTAGTGATCTTTTAGAAAATTTCAAAGAAGTACCTATAATCGATTTTGTAGAATGTGATTCATTTTTTCATTCATGCTTTGTTAAATTTAATATGGTTTTAGTTTTTCTTATATCGCATGTTTGTGGGAGGTATGTTTTTCTTTTGCATGTACAGATTTCTCTTGGGCCAAAATTTGGAAGCTCATTCTGAACCATCTTCGACCACCTAAAAGAACTTTTAAGAAGATGAAGATGGAGAGAACAATACTTCACTTTTTATCTCCTATCATAAAACCTCTCTCCATAATAAGAACCCTTGGTAGGAGGGTATTGAAATATCTTACCCCTCCAAGAGTTAGATTTTGATGAGTCTATTGAGGTGGTTGAAATGACCTTAAACAATCACTTCTTGGGAGGCAATCCAAGTTTTTTCTTGTTATTATTTCAATTTATTTTATTTTCTCTTTTCTTAACCCAAATCCTCTACTTAATTTTTGTTGTCTATCTTCTTTTTATAGATTTAAAGTTGTGGAGGAATGTGAGCATTAGATAGAGGAGTATATTAAAGAACATGATTGTCAACCATTTGAAACTCATCACTTGGTAACTTCTCTAACTTTAAAAAACCTCTTCCATATTTTATTTCTAGTTTTCATTGGGAAAATGAATAATTTAAGTATGGGGGATGCATTCTTAGATGCATATATGTTGGGTTATAGTTTAGATTTTGATAATAAAATTTAGATTTTGCTCTAATTTAAATTTGTAGTAGTTTGCTTTTGAAATTTTCTTTCTTAGTAAGATTGTGGCTTGAGTTACATTATCCACACTATTACTGTTGATTTGTCTAAGAGTAAACTTCTAACACATTTATTATCTAGATGTCATGAGTTATGCTTTTTGGTGCTAGTATATTTAGTGATTTATTTTTTCTATCTCTAGTGGAACTAATGAGTATAGAAATTGTTTGATAACAAAATTTTCGCACGTTTATTATTTAGATTCATGTGGATAGGTCATGAGTGCTAGTATATTTGGTGATCTACTTTTCTCTATCATCATTAGCAAGACATGAGCATTGTTTTTCGTTGAAAGGATTTGATCCTAGTCTAGCTTGAGGATCTCTATACACCATGCCTTATTTTGATAGTTGAAAGTTCTGAAATTAGTCATGATTCATTAGACTTGATGAGTACTTGAATTCCCATGGTGATTTCTTAACTACATCTTGGTTATTAAATTGATGCTTGAAACATTAAAGCTCATTTAAAAAAATAAAAATCACAAAAATTTGCATCATTACAAATGTGCAAATGGAAAAAAAAGAGCATATGAAATAAGGGATTGAAAAATTTGTTGTCGTGAGTGGAAACTAATTATTTTCCCCTTTGAAACCAAGTTAGGTTACTAGGAAATGAACACTAGATTTCTCTTGTTATCGAGCACATTCTTTAGACCTTGAATAGATTTAAGATAGATGAACCAAGCAGTAGTTGTTGCTGGGAATAAAAGGAAAAGATGGTTCAATGATGACTTGACTAAGACTAGGAATTGAAACTTGAGAAATTTATGCCACGATTAGCACTGAGCATGGAGAACTCATTCTTAGGCAACTTGAATCCATTTATGATCATTGTGGAAAAAGGCGATTTGCTCGCCCCCAGCGCCTCTGCCAACCCGTCCCTAGGCCAACACGGAGGAGGTAAATCACAGGGGATACTAGCTAGGACAATGACTAGTGCATAGGGGAGGGCAGGAACCTGACTACTAGCCAGGATTTGACCCCCATACCTCATTGTGGCAACACCCTATGCACTAGCCACTAGTCCATCTTGAGGGGACAAATCCATTTATGATCATGCTCATTATTGAAATTATTTGATAGAGTTTAATTGATTCACCAAAGATTATGGTGCACTTACTCCTACACATGTTTCTAGACTACAAAATTTTATTTAGTAACAATCAAGTGCTTTATTGTTAATTCTTCTTGATTATGCTTATTAGTTTCACTAGTTTGATAGAACTGAGTAGAATCACTAGGGATACTCATTATTAGTTCATGAATCTAGATTGTAGTGTTTGCTTGAGGACAAGAAAATGTTTAAGTCTTGGGGTGTGATGCATGTAGATTATATATATTATTTTGCACTATTTGACGCACAACTACTTATATTTCATATTTATGATCTATGTGTTTTGTATCATTTTATATTATATTTCAGCATAATTACTACTTTACGTCCAGAGATCTGCTTGGTGCTTGTTTTAACTTTCAGGAGTAGTTTAGAGCAGAAAAGAATGCTAAAGATGCAAATGAAGATCAATGGAAGCAAGGATTAGAGTGCCAAAGTCATTTCAGAACTAAAATAGACTTGACCATGGTTTAAACCATGGCCAAGAGAAGCTCAAGGAATTGGTTGCGCCAAATGGCACGACCAACAAACAACAAAAGACATTGGCCATGCCAAATGGCACGACCAGGAAGTGGACTCAGCAGTTTTGAAGACTAGGTCGTGCCTCAGAGCACGACCAGAAGCTTTCCATGCCATCATCTAGAGTCAAATTGTGCTTGGTCGTGCCTTGAGGCACAACCATACACTTGAACTGGCAGTTTTGAAGAGCCGGCCGTTGTTACGAACCGCAAGTGTATGGTTATGTCGTCAGTAATAATAAAAGATATCGTATCCATAGGGGCTAGTTGTAATCACTAGAGATGTCTCAAGGAAAATTAGTTAAACAAACGATTACAAGATCATTTACAACTAAAATTAGAGGTAAGGGTTAAATTCAGAAATTCAATTTTATAAAGATTCTAGGAATTTTGGTTTCTTTATGATAATCATTGATGTAATGCAATCTACCAAACCTTGCTCTCAATTGCAATGTATTCATAAGAAGTCACCGGTTGTTTTCTGCAGAAAACACCGGTTAAGGACTCACATCTAAACCTTAAGCAATCAAAGAGTTATGAATCCCTATGAGGTCCGTTAGCGGGGCAGCCCTATCACGATGCCCTCGATCATATGACATAGAAACACATCCCTAATCAATTCACCTTATGATATAGAATCAAGTATATCAATCCGTCCTACTTCTTTGTAGATTTCTGCTTTACCTCTAAAGGAGATCCCCTAAAAAGTCCGTTAGCGGGGCAGCCATATCACGATGCCCCTCGGTCATACGATTTAGCGAATTCCTCATCAAGATTCCACAAGAAATACAAACAACTAATCAAGAATGGTAATTAAGCACGAGACACAACAATCAATACAAGATTAATTGATACAAAACATAACAATATCCTTGAATCAAGAAGATGGCAAATTCATGAATCTTACATCAATTTACATCACAAATACTCCCTCCATCCTAGAATAAAGATCTACCCCATAGAGGAGAAGGAGAGAATCGAAGATAAAAGAATCAAATACATTCCGATCCAAATCAAGAAGAAAAGAAAGGAATGCTTATCTTAATGCAATGAGCGATCTTCGAAACCAATCCTTCGCCCTTGGAGTCGAATCTTGGACAGGAATCTTCTCCCAATTGGCTGGAAATCGCCCCAAGAACAGGTCTCCCCAAAAGGGAGAGCTCCCCCTTTCAAAAGGGAAGAAGCTCTATATATAGAGGAGGCAATTTGGGTGCCACACAGCCTAGGACATGACCGTGTGAGTTACACATGTCAAGAGCAGTCCCCCTCTCGGCTAAGGTCACACGGTCGTGTGATAGTCATACGGCCGCACCATGTCTCGCTTCTGCTGGCTTACACGGCTATGTGAAACCACACGACCTGGCCATTTCTTGTCTTTGGAAGTGTTGCACGACCATGTGGCACACATGGCCATGACAATTTCTGGTCCTGGAGAAGCTATACGACCTTGTAAAACCACACGGCCAGGGCAGTCCTAGTCACTGGAAATGCCACACGGTCGTGTAGGCATACACGGTCGTGTACAAGCTAGCTGGAAAAAGAGGCATGACCATGTATCTTTACACGGCCAGAGCAGTCTCCCTTGCTGTTGGTGCTAAACGACCCCTCATCACCACACGGTCGGGATCATCCCCCTTTGCAAGGTCATGTGGCACTCATTTCTGGAGTTGTTCTCCTCCATTTTGGTTGTAGAATCAGCCACTGATATCAATTCCTCTCCAAATTTGACTCTTGCAAGCATAAAATGCACGTGAGCAGATCTCCGAACAAAGAAAAGTATTTATACTAAAAGCAAAGCAAGGAGCATGAAAGTGCATAGACAAAGCATGTACAAAACATAAGAATGTCCATCAAAACATGCTAAACAAGTGTATAAAATCTACGCACATCAAGGAGGGATCATCCATTGGAGCCTCGATCCTCGATTTTCTCAGTGGTGTCTTCTTCATCGGAGCTTCTCTTAGATCTACTTTGGTTTTCTCAGATTTATCACCGTTTGCCTTCCTCGAAGTCATCATTCATCATCGCCTAGCACTTCATCCTGCAGCTCTCAAACAGGATCAAATTTGGCGCTGTTTGTGGGAAACTCTCACCTGAATCTGAGACTACGTGATGGAGGACGCTGGAAAACCAAATATCATTACCTTAACTCAAGAAGATTTAGAGTTGCTCATCAGTGCGAGGGTTCCAAAAAGCATTACAATAGCAATAGCAGGAGAATACGGGAGGTACCTTGCCAGTAGCTGCGAATCCAGCAATCTAGACTACTGATCACCGTAAAAATAGAGGTATGGAAGAAGATGATTGGGTTACATAACCCCTGCTCCTGTTTCCCTTACTCGACATCCCCGAGCATTTTTTTCATACTCCCATGGAGCAAGGAGGATGAAGACCAGTGCTTCAAGAGTCCTCTGGTGAAGCACCAATGAAAGAAAAGTGAAAAGAGAAGATGGTAACTAGTGATAGTTCCCCTGAGAGAATTGTTACCCCGTCTCTCAGTGGGTACTTGATGATCCGCTGCCAAAACGGTATCAGAATTTAAACATTGGAGAATATTTTAGAACCACTGATCCAAAAGATCATCTTTCTAAGTTTGAGAGCACGGCTCTGCTACAGCAGTTTACTGATGGGTTAAGTGTCGGATGTTTCTTACTACTCTTGGGGGAGCAGCTCAGAGATGGTCCAAAAGATTGCCAGAGAATTCCATTCAGCGTTTCAAGGATTTCCATAAAGTGTTTCTCCATCATTTTTTCGGCAATAGAAGGTATCATAAAACTCCTTCGAGTCTTTTTTCTCTATTAAATAGGGGCCTAAGGAAAGCATCAGAGCATATATTAAAAGATTTAATCAAGTAGCTATTGATGTTCCTAATGCTACTACTAAAATTTTGGTAAGTGTTTTTTCTCAAGGACTTAATGATAATGATTTTCTTCAAGGATTTAGTGTGTAATCCTCCAACAAATTTCAATTTGTTAATTGAGTAAGCTACTGAGTGTATTAATGTTGATGAAGCTCAAGCTGCTCGTAAGAAGGAGAATGTTGTACCTGTCCCAATTCCAACTAGTGATCGATCCACAACTCCTGTTCATCCACCAAGGGGACCTCGTGTGGTTCCTCCTCCACCTCATCAACCTGAACTTAGACCCCAAGCAGTACAACATGTGGAGATGCCACAAGAGTTCCAAGAAGATGGTGTACTTACCATATGTCAGGTACTCATTACACCGAAAACTGTTTTGCTCTGAAGAACTAGTAGGCAAAATAATGCTGATATCGTCTATGATCTCCCAATCGACAATCATATCCAAGGTAAAATAGTTTGCTCAAACTGGAGTACCGAGCGATCGAACCACAACAGGGAGTATTATAATTATCGGTCGTGCCGGCTTGAGCGCCCAAACCAACACAGCCTGGGTTAACAACTGCTCCGCAATAGGAGAATCGAAGCAATGCCGCCAGAGGTAATATTAATATGATAACAGATGGACCTACTGATGGTGACTCAAATCGGGTGAGGAAATCACAAGCTCAGCGACTGCAAATCCATGCAGTGGGATATAGCATAGAAAGAGCAGCAGGACTAGAGATTAGTTTCGGACCCAAATATCTGGAGGGGGTAGAAGTACCTCATGATGATGTGTTAATAATCAAAGTATTATAGCTAAATATAATATTTCTCATACCTTCATTGATACTGGTAGTTCTATCAACATTATCTTCAAAAAAGCTTTTAATCAATTGCAGATAGACCCGAGTGAGCTTCAGCCCATGGTGACTCCTCTCTATGGTTTCACGGGAAATGAAGTACAACCACTCGGACAAATAAAGTTAGCTATATCCTTAGGGGAGGAGCCTCTATTGAGAACCTAGAGATCCTATTTCATGGTGGTAGATGCACCTTCTGCCTATAATGTCATACTAGGTCGGCCGACCTTGAATGAATTTCAGGCAGTCGTTTCTACTTTCTGCTAGAAGGTGAAATTTCCTGTTGATGATCAAGTAGGGGAAGTTCGCGAAGATCAGTTATTGGTGCAAAAATGTTATGTAGAGATCATCAGGATAGAAGCCAACACTGCTCGTAAAACTCAGAGAATGGAAGTCAATGTTATTCAGAAGAGACTGCCCAGTTTAATATATGAAGAAAAAGAAGAAATACACATACAAGCCGAGCGACCAGAAGCTGTAACTTATGTGGCTGCTGATTTGGATCCTCCACTTAAGACCGAGCTGATACAATGCTTGGTGCTGAATAGCGATGTGTTTGAATGGATCCCCAAGGAAGTCACAGGTGTCTCCCCGCTCGTGATGGAGCACTCGTTGCAAGTATATCCAGATGCTCGGCCTGTCAAGCAAAAGAAGAGGGAATTTAGAGCTGATTAAAATCAGATTATTAAAGAAGAAGTAGACAAACTGATAGAGGCAGGTTATATTCGGGAGGTACAATTCCCTAGCTGGTTAGCAAATGTTGTCTTGGTTTCTAAACCAGGAAACAAGTGGCGAGTATGTATTGATTTAAGGGATCTCAACAAAGCTTGCCCAAAAGATTACTATCCCCTACCTCGCATTGATCAAATGGTAGATTCTACAGCTAGTTGTGATATATTTGTATGTTGGATGCCTATCAAGACTATCATCAAGTCCCTCTCACCAAGGATGATCAAGAAAATGTTAGTTTTATCACAGTTGAAGGCACTTATTATTATAATGTTATGCCTTTCAGATTAAAGAATGCAGGATCAACTTATTAGAGACTCATGAATAAAGTCTTTCAAAAATATATTGGAAGAAATATGGAGGTATATGTAGATGACATATTAATTAAATCTCTTCAGGCGGTGATATACAAAGATATAGAAGAGACGTGCAGAACCCTATAGCAATATGGACTCAAGCTCAACCCTTGCAAGTTTTTGTTTGGAGCAAAAAGTGGTAAATTCCTAGGCTATATGGTGACAGAGCGAGGGATAGAAGTAAATCCTAGCAAGGTTCGAGCACTCCAGGACATGGAACCTCCATGCAACATGAAAGAAGCCCAGAGGTTGACTGGCCGGATCACTACTTTGTCTTGTTTCATCTCTCGATCGGCTGACCAAAGCTTTTTTTCTTCAAGACACTTTGGAAGGCCAATAAATTTCAATGGGATGAGGAATGTGACAAGGTATTTCAAGAATTAAAAGATTATTTGTTAACCCTACCTGTCTTAGCTAAGCCTGTAGTAGGAGAAACTTTATGGGTTTATCTTTCAGCAAATGAGCATACTGTGGCTTAGTGTTGGTGAGGCAGGAGGGTAAAGAGCAACAACCAGTGTACTTTTCAAGCCATTTATTAAAAGGAGCCGAGTGTAGATATACTATAATAGAAAAATTAGCTTACGCATTGGTGTTAACAGTTAGAAGATTACGTCCTTACTTCTTGTCACATGCAATTATAGTATTAACCAATAGTATTCTTAGTCGAGTGCTTCTCAATCCCGAGGCATCTGGGCATTTAATCAAATGGACAACTGAACTCAGTGAATATGACATACAGTATCAACCCCGGTCAGCAATTAAAGCACAGGCTCTGGCAGATTTTATAACAGAAGTACAAGGTCCAAAGGAGAAAGGAGCTTGGAAAATTTATGTAGATGGGTCTTCTACTAGATAGGGCAGTGGAATTGGATTTCTTCTTATATCCCCAAGAGAAGATCGAGTTTAAATTTCTGTCCGGCTGAATTATAGGGCTACTAATAATGAAGCAGAATATGAAGCATTGATAGCTAGCTTACAAGCCGCCCGACATGTAGGTGCCACTCGGGTATGGATCTATTCTAATTCTCAATTAGTTGCACAATAGTTAACTGGCAACTTTGAAATTAGCAATGATCGATTCAAGTTATATGCAGAGGCATTTAGTAAACTGAAAGTTGAATTTCAAGAGGTAAATATACAGAAGGTTCCTCGATCAGAAAACCAGATAGCTGATGAGTTAGCTAAATTAGCTTCAGCAATAGTACCCTGGAATCTGGACCGCCCAGTCGAACAAATAGTTCTAGTATCTTGTATTGAGAGGTAGGCCGATATAGAAATACAAGGTGATTGGAGGACACCAATTATATTATTCTTGAAATAGGGTGTTTTGCTAGTAGATGAAGAACAAGCTAGAGTATTTAAGAAAAGGGCCGCCCGATATACTTTGGTGGGTGATCATCTTTATATGAGGGCTTTCTCTAGCCCTCTACACAAATGCATTGGGCTAGAATATATATAATATATTCTACAAGAAGTTTATCAAGGCTCAAGCAGCAGTCATATTGGGGGGAGATCTCTTGCTCGTAAAATATTATTTGTTAGGGTTGAAATGTAGCTAGAGGGGGGTGAATAGCTCTTCGCGATCTTGTGTTCAGCGTTGCTTGCTTTTTGTGATGATGTGAAGTGGAAAATACAAGAAAATACACAACAAAGCTAACTCTAGGGATTTACTTGGTATCCACCTCAAGAAGAGGTGACTAGTCCAAGGATCCACATACTCATGCACCCTCCACTATGAAAACACTCATTCTCAGTAACTACCGAAGGCGGAGAAGTCTTACAAGCTCACAATACAACAATAAGAGATCAAGAAGCAAAATATAAGTAAATCTTACAAGATTACAATGAAACCCTAGCTTCTTCTTCTTCTTGTTGTAACTAGCCTCTTGACTTGGATGTGCCTCCAAGAACCTTCAAGAACTGGAGGTGAGGAAGAAAAATCGTTGTAGAGCTTTTCTGTGAGCACCCGTGGAGAAGAGATGAAGAACTACGCAGAAAAACGCTCGCCAATGGCTTTATCTAAGCCAACGGTCGAATCCCAATCGATTGGATTGCTTCCAATTGATTGGGAAGGCTTTGGATCAATTGACCGATCGATCCAAAGCGCCTCTGTGCTTTCTAGAATCGCCCTGAATCGATTGCTCGATCGATTCAAGGCTTCTCGAGCGATTTCAGTGCTCCAATCGATCGGACGATCGATTGGAGGTTTCAATCGATCAAATGATCGATTCAGAAGCTTACTATTCACTCAAAAACTCTCCCAATCGATTGACCAATCGATTGGAGAAGTTTCAATCGATTAACCAATCAATTCAGCCCATTTCTGTACGAATTCACGTCACCCAATCGATTGAACCCCCCAATCGATTAGTCAATCGATTGGAAAGCAAAAAACTGGATAGAGCTTGAAATTAGCTTCGTTTTGCATCCGAGATCACCTCATTCCGATATCCAAGTCAAAAGTTATGACCTTCATAAGTTCACTACGTTCGAACTTCCTAGTTCCATGCCAACTCTCTATTGGACTTACGACCGCTAAGAGTTCGATCAACTTTTGACCCATCTAGACTTTCTCCTCATGTAACGCCCGAAAATTTCCCAAATTATTTTTAGAAATATCCTATTAATTTTCTGAAATTTTCGGATATTTTTATGGAATTTTCCGAGTAGCGGAAGTAGCAAAAACAAATAGGTCGCTTAAACGGTCTACGC
>JBBMJZ010391958.1:0-14463 GCA_037833815.1 Zingiber zerumbet | reverse complement strand
ACGTTATATCGGTTTTATTTCCGTTTTACTTATATTTTTAGTATACAGCGGTTTAGTATGAATTGGTCTGTGTTTGGAGTTTGATTCATAGTGTTTTGCTTTCGTGATCTTGTGGTTGTGTAAGCATAATTCGCTAGTAAACTTTAGTTGTGGATTGTGGATTTTCTCTTCGTTTTTCCACTGTGTTTTTGATATAGTCGTGTGGGCTAAATATTAACTGCGTAGTTGTTTTATTCATTTATGTTCAACCGTATAGGCTGCGTATATTAACTGCGTGGTTGTTTCTATTTTTGTCCCAGCCGTGTAGGTTGATGGCTATATAGATGTATTATGTGTATTTATTGCTTCATATTGTCACCGGTACAGGGGAGATGCTGTCAGATTTTTGTCTGGCAGAGACTCCTCTGGGTCGTGACAAGGAACTAGTAAAAGTCTCAGTTTAGGAATCTAAAATTAACCTAAATTCGATTGACACCCATTGTCCTCTCAAATAAGGCGCGTCCTCACTGAGTCACTCTCCTCCAGTAACTTACCTGCACTTACCAAATGTCAAGTTACCTCCTTGACATCCAATATGATCCAGCAGGTTTTCCTTTTGAAATCATACATCCGGACTTCACTAATCGAGAATCGAACATCCTGACCTCTTACCGAAATCGTACATCAGGACTTCAACCCATTATGAATCAAACATCTCGACCTCCTGCTAGGATTCCACATTTGGACTTCGCCAATCAGGAATCACACATCCCGACTAGACTTCCTGCCTGGTGTCCGGTCCTCTTGACTCGTCAAGTTAATCAACCTTGCACACTCGGTAACAAGGTTAGATCACAAACACATCTAATTTTAATACATTTGTTATTCATCAAAATCTGAGTTTGATCATTAGTACCAACTGTACCAACAATCTCTCCTTTTTTGATGCAATGATAACCTGGGTTAAAGTTAGAAAAAACATGGACGCATATAGTAAAAAATAATAATTTAAGAGAAAAATTAAGTAATTTCAATTTCTATTTTATTTTCTTGATTATTTTAGGGTCGGTGTAAATCTCATTAGCCTAATTGACTAGCCCTGGGTGACCGACCTAGTCTTACAGAATTTTTCCATCGACCACTAGGATAAATCGAGAAGCACTCACGGTGAGCAGTCCAGAAGCCCATATAGAGGAAAAATTCTTGCAAATACATCATAGCTGGGGATCGAATCGTGGGTATATAGGTAACAGCTTGGATGCTCTACCACTACACCATAGATGTGGCTAAAGACAATTCGCCTACGGCTGCACTATAGAAATAAAAAATGATAATCCCAGTTAATCTCATTGATTATCCCTGGAGTGACCGGCCTGGCCCTATGAAAGTTTCCCACATACCACCAGAGTAAATCGGGAAGCGCACTCGGCGGCCAACCCAGAAACCCAGTATCATTTGATTGCCTCCTCCCCTTTGGAAGAAAAATTCCTATAAATATATGATAGGAACTTAGATGTTCTACCACGGCACCATAACCTCGGAGACTACCACTGCACTATAGAAAAAATGATAATCTCAGTTAGCCTTATTGACTATCTCTGAGGTGACCGGCCCGGTCCCACGGAAGTTTCCCACCGGCCACCAGGGTAAATCGGGATGCGCACGCAGTGGCTAGCCTAGAAGTCCAGCATCCTTTGATTACGCCCTCCATTTGGAGGAAAAATTTCTACAAATACGCCGTAGTTGGGGTTCGAACTGCGGGTGTCTGGGAGACAACCTGGATGTCCTACCGCGGCACCATGGCCCCGGGGACTACCGCTGCACTATAGAAAAAAATAATAATAATCCCAGTTAGCCTCATTAACTATCTCTAGGGTGACCGATCCGGTCCCACGGAAGTTTCCCACCAGCCACTAGGGTAAATCGGGAAGCGCACACAGCGGCCAGCCCAGAAGCCCAACATCCTTTGATTATACCCCCCATTTGGAGGAAAATATCCTGTAAATACGCCGTAGCTGGGGTTCGAACCGCGAATACCTGGGAGACAACCTGAATATCCTACCTCGGCACCATGGCCCCGCGGACTACCGCTGCACCATAGAGATCTATAAACTAGAGGATATTTTTATTTTAATTATAAGGTTTAGTGATTTCGATTGAATTAAGAGTACAACCTCGTTCTTTCAATCGAATAAGATAAAATTAATAAATTAGTTTAACTACTTAAAAGTTAACTCGAATAAATTATAAGAGTTATAATTTATCAGTAGAAAAATAAAATTTCTGATTAACGTTGTCATGCCTATATTGTACACGTGGCAAAAACTTGATAAATATCAAATCTTTAATTGAGGATGTTTCAATTATAAAAGCTAATTAGAATATTTCGAATATGCTATAATTTGATTAGCCCAATAATTTACGTAAGATTATAAAGAATCTCCAATGGTGGAACATCATATAAAAGTTTAAAAAAAAAATCACATTATCTCTCCACTAAAAATGACAACAACTTTAAAATTACAATTACAAAATATTTTTAATTAAAAAAAGAGAGGGCAAGAAGAGGCTCCTCGTGGAAAAGTAAATGAACTCCCTCTGACTATGAGAGGATGCTCTAATTACTATATTATTATTTTAAATAATTAAAATTAATTTATAATAGAGCACAAAAAAATAATATGGAATTGAATTTTGAAATAACACCCAAAAAAAGGATTTAGAGTATAAATCTATTGAAAAAATTATTAAAGCGACATGTTTAATTTTTTAATATGTTGAATTATTTAATTCCTGTTAAATGTTTAAAATAATTAAAATCTTATTGTGAGACTTTTAAACTATTATTAATCAATGTTTGTAATTGAACTTTTTAACCTTTATATTCTCTTGCTAGTTTAGTCATCAAAGGTTTCTATCTGTAGCAATGATACCCAAGGTTGTTCGTGAGGTAGATGAATAAGATTTCATTACACGAGGGGCCCAAGCGAACAGGAGGCCTTACCTCTATGTCGAACAGCAAACAACAGCCTCATACACGAGAATCGTTGGTTAGAGATGCTATCACGAACGCAATCTAAATCTGGAGACCCGAGTATCACGGAGACAGTTAGTTGCTGATAACCCTAGAGCGGTGGGCTTCATCGACATTGCATCCACATCCTGATCCTGGTCCCCTCTCTATTCACAAGTTAGTGCGGCAGGCAGCAGAGTATCGATTGATATATAATCATTCAATTTGACCCTTGCGCAGTATAGTAATGTCCATGACTAGGGCACGGATCGGATGGCCCCCGCCTACGACTTCAGCCTTGGCCTCTTACCACTGAGCCAAGAAGTCAGTGGCATCTCCGTCAGTGATGTTTAACCTGGACCAGACTGCAACTGGTGGAGAATCAGTGGCACACCAAGAAGCTAGTGATGTCTCTGTCTGTTTTTAACCCGAATCCGGACCTGGACCTGGACCTGTTGCCTGCAAACTTGTGCTGGTTGTTCGTTCGTGCAACAAAAGCATTCTCAGTAATATCAAGATAAAAAATGTAATTTGGGGTCCAACAAACTGACTGAAACTACAGATTGAGTGCACTAGTTCCTATTGTGATTATTTCAATGAAATAAAATGAATAGCACGAGAAGAGTCATGACACGTAGAGTGTGACAAGTTATATATACTATACTGAACCGATGGTTTATTTACACGGTCGGTGGGTGGATCTAAGGACTACAGAACCTGTCACAATAACATATATACCACGAGGGATTTGGTAAGCAAAAATTACAATACCAACGAAAACTTCAGGAAATAAGATAGGTCCCACTGTCCACGTCAAGGGACGAAGAAAAGCAGGACTATAAAGGGGGGTGAACCACAACTCACACAGTAACTGGTTGGGTCCCACCACAAAAAAATAAAAAGGAAAGAAGAAAAACAACGACGCCGAGTCTCACTTTTTGCTTAGCATCTTCAAAAAGCCTGCACGAGAAGACATAAAGTCTGTAAGCACGAATCCCTTTTGATTGTACTCATCAGAAGACAAAAGGATGCTTCAAATTTCACAACCATATATACGAACCAAAAGTATCTTTGCAGTCATGAAACTATAATCTTTTTAAGTTTTAGTATTTAATCGGAAGTTAAGGCCCTAGATAACTCTGCTGCAGTTTGGCTGATTTCAGTACTACAGCATGAATGATGGAAGGATTAGCGTGGGATAATAGAACGACATTCATTTAGGTAGTGGTGCTCAAGTAATGGAAACACATACCATATCACCTCCTGGACATCCTCCAGAAGTCTCAGGATTACCAGCGGCAATGGGTTCCTTTTGTCCATCGCTAGCTATTCTTCCATCAGAAGCAGATGCATTCTCTTCGATTTGACAATTCAATGATCCTGGGGTCATCCTCTGGACATCCTCACGAGTATAGATGAAAATCTTGCGGACCATGTTGCAGAATTCACTTCAATGAAAAAAAAAAAAGACAGGCCACCTTACCTAGAAGTAAAATAGGAGAAAATGGAGGGAAAAAAGGTTTTGCAACCACCACTTACTTCCAGGGGTCATCTCCGACAAGCATCATATCACCTTCATTATCAGTGTACACAACCATCCAAGTCTTGTTGGGAGACATCAGTGCACCACCGAATTCAAACATTTGATCTAGTTCGACAACAAGTTCTTCATAACCATTAAACTTGGTGAGATCAACAGATCTACCAAGAGCAATACCTTGTTTATGAACCTAAAGAATAAATATTAGTCAAAGCTCTACCATGATCCCACATTTACCCAGCACCATATATAGCTACTCTTTGACAAATATTTAAATTATTTCTAGAATGTACCATATGAGAGCGCATATAGATCATAATAATACATATAACAAACTCCATCCAAATTGTCTTTAAGATCAAATTTTTAAATCAAAATTTGCTAGAAGATACAGAATATTTGACCAAAGAAATTATTTAAATTCTAATAAAATCAGATGTAAATCATCAAAATCCAAGGGAAAAAAAGTAGCCCAAGTAAATTTGGAACTCAGAATAAACAAAGGAAATACTATTAAGGTCTCATATAGGAAAAATAGCTTCTATAAACAGGTAAGTCAAAAAAGATGGACAGTCACAGTAAACAAAATCAAAGGGCAGAGATATAATGACAAATAAAATCATGAAAATACCTTTGTGCAACTCCTAGTTGAACCACCTTGCAGTTTGTTTTGGTTATCTTTAGGAGCCTGAACATGTTTCTCTGAAGCATAGTTTGTTGGTGAATTACCAAACAATTTCTCAGAAGTGGGCAACTCATATTGTTTATTAGTGCCTGAAGCAGGATGGTCAAGTGTCATCGGAATATCAACTGGCTTGATCTGTGCTGCAACTAATTCAGGTGTAAGTGGACTGCTGTTTAGATTGAACCCAAAGAGTTTACAACCACTGTTTCCTTTGGGTTTCATCCCTTCATTTTGTGACAGCACTACGGGTTGAGGTTTGATGACCCTAGGTTGTGGCCTGCTATCTCGAGACTCTGCCAGTAAATTTGCCAACCAGTTTGGTGAATGGTTATTGCCTCCTGTGCCCTGAAACTCAGTAAAAACACCCTGCATGCCATATCTGCAAATTCCCATTTTCTGATAAGTCAGTTCATCAAATTGTGTACTTGCCTTCAAATTGCATTCAGGCAAACTAAAATTTGAATTTGGTGGCATCAATGACCATGATCCAGGAGAACAGTTATGGTTGGACACTTGATCTTCGAAATAAGTTTTCAAAAAACCTTTATCACCTAAAGTTTGCTCAAAAAGTGATGAGCGAAAACCATTTGAATCAAAAGGTCGGAATCCTGGTATAACTTCGGAATATGTTTGCTCATGTCTGTTTATATGAATCCTGCTGTCTGATCCCAATTTTTTATGAGCAGAAATGTCATTTTTCTCTTCATCGGATGTAGACCACATTATATATTTTGGATCTTTCTCTGACTCATCCCCTTCCACAGTACTTCTCAAGGTCATCCCTTCTTGACCTTGCAAGACCCTTGAAACCCCATTTAGTTGGGAAGGGTCTGCAGTGACTTTGGTAGCAACTGAACAGCATGTTACATAATTAACTCAAACTAAAACTCAGTCATGCCAGTTTCAAAAAATTAAACCATTTACAACAAATATTACCTTCCTTTTTAACAGAAGAATCAGTGGAATAAGGAAAGGAAGAAGTTCGCAGCTTCTTTGCTCTAGGCATTTGAAGTTGATTAAGGGGAGGTGTTAGAGAAGGCTCAATTTTCCATGGAGAAACCCTCTCAGGGCGAGGAATAGAAGAACTCTCATCCCACCGCACCTGGGATTTGAAACATAGAGGACTCAGTCTAGCTCAAGGTAAAATAAAAAACAATTAGAAGTAACCAGCTACCTTAAGGCATTTCCATTTTGAACCAGGCCACCTGTCTACATCCGCATCACCTATCCCGATGATAGTTCCCGTGAATCTTTTGGCATCAAAAGGTTCATATCTCAGAAAGATTTTTTCAATCCTACTTCAAATGATCCTATAATATTTTGTGGAAATTCAAAAACTAAAAAGATGGATGAGCAACTAATACCTTTGTTCTGGTGCCTCTTCGCCTTCAAATCTCATTTTGAACCGCATGCCAATAGAATAATTGCTATTTATGGATTCCATATATTGATCAAATGGAACAATAAACTCAGATGGGCTAATCCTGTTATAAGAAATAATAAAATGTCTAAATGAATTAGGCATTGGAATCCTAACAACCAACATTACAGTCATCAGTTTTGGCTTAAAAATAATTGTAATTTCTCACTACTAAAGAAAATTAAAAAAAAAGAATAAATAGATCAGTTTCCTAGTAGAAATTATATAGATTATAACAGAATCATACATACAGGCCACACACCTTGGTTTGTAATAAACTGTAAACATGGTGCCAGTGTTAACAGCATGCCAAGCTGTAGCAAGAACACCCAAGTGCATACTATGACTAGAAATCACTGATGATGGAACATTGTTCTGCTGCCTCATTGCACGCCTCACTCCAACACGAAGTTCACCATTCTCCCCTCTGATGATCCCACAAGGATAAATGTTTGCATACTTGCAGTATATTAAAAAAGAAAATGATTTATGAAGACGGATATGGACAGACCTCAGGAATATAAACGCATCCCCAGCAACTAGCCTTTTAGAGCTAATAAAAACACTCCATCCACTTTGAAGCAAGTGTCTTCGTGGTTGACCTATTTTATAAACCATGAGGCAGAACATAAGGTGTAACCAGTAAAACGGTAAAACAAAAGGATCTTAGGACAATCCAATAGGATATTAGGTTCTAGGAAAGCATATAGCTTTCCCACATATGCATCTCAACATACTAACAGATATACTTTGACAATACTCAGAAGGAAATTAATTTTTTTATATCATGTGAAATGACACTTCAGCAAAAAGGGCAAGTCCTTAAACCAATTCAAAGAGCAAGAGCTATAAGTTCAACAACAATAAATTCATACGAATAAACAAAAACATCCCACAAAATCAATCAAACAAATCAGGATTTATCTAAACAAGAAACTATTAACTTTGATTACCACGAAATATGTGACGGAAAGGCCATTCAACCCCATGCAAATCCTTTGCCACTAATTCTTGACTTGGTGGCTGCCTGCTCATATCCTGATCACCATACAAAATGATCAAGTAAAGGCAAAAAAAAACAAAAAAAAAAACAAAAAGGAAAAGAAAGACAGTAGTAAAACTAACCAGTGGAGGGAGGCACTCGTCTGCATGCCGTCTTAGCACCGAGAAACCACCGTGAGTGCTCGTATCCGATGCAGTCAGTGTTTTGCAGAAAGAATAGACGTGAGGCCGTGGCGGTGGAGATGGAACCGCCTCCTTCTCCACCGTACTTTCATCCTGCTGAAGCACCATTCATCAAGTCAATTAATCGAGAAAAGCGCCCTACTTTATCTTAAGAAGCTCGACAAAAAAAGAAAAAAAAAACTAATCAAACAGGCCCAGAAATAGAAAAATGCTAAGCTTTGAACAATTACCTTCGACTCGGGAAGCAGAGTCACCTGCGCATATACCTCATCAGTGTCTGGCTCAGCCTGTCAACATAAAGCATAACAGCAAGATCATTACAAGGAAAAGAATGTCTGTAGTTCTCCAAATCAAAACGAACGGAACGAACTTCACAAGAGCACCTTCAGCTGGACATTCATCACACGGCAAAGGATCTTCCATGGCAAGTTGTATACCGGCATCTGCTGGTCTGAAACCTGATTCGTGGACGCCTCCACCTAAAACGCAAAAAATACCAGCAAGGAATAAAGACCAAAGGAACCAAACAAGAATCCCCCCAGGAATCCAAAACTTGGAAAAGGAAATGAAGCAAACATGGAGATTTTAGGTGATTTCGAGTCGACACCTGCTCAATATGGCCTTGAGGAAAGTAAAAAACTTTTTCCCCAACTCTGGGAATCGTCACTAAAGGACCAGCACAAGCGAGCCATAACTCCGTGTAGAGAGCGTCCTTTGAATCTGAAAGAAAAACCGCCAGAATTAAAACGAAAATCAAATTCCTCCGACAACTCCTTTAGATCGGCCGATAAAACTCACCTTTATTGCTAAGAGTGCCGTTGGACAATCCTAAGCTTCCATCCTCTTCAGCAACGCCGCCGATCGCCGTCGCGACCTCATGCGGCTCACTGCCGCCCGACGAGAAGCACTGCGCTTGTCCTCCGCAACTCCCCTTAACCGACACCTCCGAAGACGCCATCATCAATGACCCGGAGACCACCTCAGCTCCACGATTTCCTCGTCCACGAACGATCCAACCAAAACCATACCCAGCCCTAAATCGAAGCCCTCTCGCCAATTCTCAGAACCTACAACAGCCGAGATCCAAGAAGACGATGAAATCAAGCAAACCTGTCAAAATTTCTCGCTTACCACCCCTTTTCATCTACGTCGATCACCTCTCCTCAATCTCCTCACCCTCGCTGTCTCCTTCCCCAGCGTCTACTTTTTCTTTTCAGCGAAGGGAGGAGCACAAATGGGAGGAAAGAGAGTGTTCGTACTGTCGTCGACCGCAGCAGCATTCTAGGATCCAATCCAACCTGCAAACCAGCAACTCAACCTTGAGATCCGCATGCTAACCGGGGTCCATGCAATCGGAAGATTAGGACAGCAATTGCAATAGTCTTCGTAGAGCAAACCCTGGGCGAGCTCTGCTTGTCACTTTAACTCGGGTAAAAATCCAAGGACAAATCATTTCAACCGCGGTCAATTCGCTAACCAGTCCCTGCTCGCCGGGACGACTTTAACGGCGTCAGTGTCCTCCGCCGCTAAAATGGAAATAAGATGACGGCGTCTCCCCTTCCCGTTTCCCCACCACGGAGACCGCCTATGCCCATGTCGTGCTATTAACGGACAGTCTCCCTAAATTAAAATATTAAAGCCTTTTACGGCCTTCCTAAGTCCCAAATATAATAAATCGCGTATCCTTTATTATTAATTAACTAGTTGCGCCCTCGTGGTCCCCTCCCTCTGTGGGCGACGTTTCGACCGCTCATTGGCGGGCAGATGACCCCACTCTCCGCGGGCGTAGCTTCATGTGAAGCGGTGTCAGTCACCTGGCGGTCACCGCACCGACTCAAGGGAGATGGCGCTAGGACGCCTCTGTCCACGTTTCGGCGCGTAACTCGTCGCGAGTAACGGCCTCCTCTCCCCATCGGGCCGCGATTTGGTGTTCCGGACCGAACAGCATCCTGGAAAAGGCTGCTAAATTATCCCGGTAAAATGGTGTTCGCTGTGCGAATCAGCGCAGCGGCTCTGGAGGGGAGGGGTTGCCGCTGCGGGGTAAAGTGGTCCTAACAAGAGTGAAATTAACAGTAGTTTTGAAAAATAAAATTTTTTTAAAAAAAAAGCTAAGCAGCCGCTGCAGCTCTGCGGCTGGGCTCCTGAGGACGTCCGTCAGCGAGGGGCGGGTCCCACCCGTGCTCCTCCTCTGCCCGACATCGCTTCAGCACGGGATAAGCCTGGTGGGCCATCTGCTGCTCCTCCTGCCCCTGGCGGCCTGGCCCCACTCGCTTCCGACGATGCACGTAACGGAGTCCACCTCGGACGTTAGGAGCGGGGAACCGTTGAATGCTGGCGGCGTGAGGGTCGTTGGGGATACGAGTGATGGAAATTTGAATGGAAAGGTGAGGAAAAAAAGTCACAATGAGATTTTAGTCTCATAATAATAGTTTAATAGTATATATATATATATAATTAAGGTTCGGAATCAAATTGACTCAGGTTAGAAGCACTATCTGTTCGTGTCGATGGCTGGACAAGTTGAGATAAAATTTATCTAAATAAATGGATTAACGGTCCGAGTAAAATGGTCGATCATTGATGGTCAAGGATTAATATTTTAACTAACTTGAATGAGTAAAGATAATAAATGGTCTTTATTCAATTATTTATTACAAATAAGGTATAGAACTCTTTTATAAGGATACAATAATCTTGTAAGAGGGGAAAAAAATAGAAGCAATAGAAAACAGATTTTCTTCCACATTCCTTCCCTAATTTCCTCTCTCCCATTCATTTCAACCAACGGTCTTCTTATGTAGCAATCACGCCACAAATAACTTATGTTAGGTTATCGCAACCTCTTAGCATCGCTAGAGGGAATGAATATGTGTTAAGGAAACTGTATCAAACACAAACATTGGCATCTCACTTCTCGATTGGGCATCGCTTTCTCAACCGAGTGAAATGACCCAATCAAGCTCAAACAACACTCGGTAGTCAGGCACGTGACTTCCTAACTCAGCATCACTCTCCCGACTCGAGCACAAGCAATGACAATCCATTCGGACTCGACTGACTTAGTAGTCAGCGACTAATCTCAACTTCCCCACTCGAAACTCAGCGTTCTGACTCGGTATTCCGCTTCCCACTCAGGAAGTAGAAACTTATGAACACTTGACAGTTGACAAACTATGTCCTAGTAGATCGGTCTAATTAATCCAGACTGACAGTTTGAGATTATCAACTTAGATCATTTAATATATAAGTCTCAATTTAATTCTGATTTCAATTTAGCATATTTTCTTATATCTACGGTAAAGATAATATATCCTGGGTAAGGGTACAACGATTACACCCTTTGAGCAGTTAACCAAATATTTAAGGGTTGAATCTCAACTGTAATATACTATATGGATTTTCTTATATGGGATAATAACTCTAAAAATGTTAGTTATGATGGATGATAATTTCTTTTCAAGACTGAATTGATTATAGGCTAAATAACTTTAAGCACTCTTATGTTTTTATCAAGCAACCCCCCTTCTTATTTAAAAAATAACATTTAACCCCCTTTGATATGAAGTCAAAAAGAAAAAAAAAGATAGTAAATGACCAAAATAATTTTACTTTACTAACCTAAACTCTAATTCTGAACATTGGAATTATTCTAACCAAAATATCTTTACTAGAAAGTAACCTTTAACTTTTAGACAAAAAAGTAAAGCAAAAAATAAAAAAATCTCACATGATCGTTGAAAGTTTAACCTTAACCTGAACGTTTTGGAAGGTGAAGCTATTGAAGTCGTGTGCTTCTTCTTCTATTTCATCCATTCACCGGAAGAACCCACATTCATCATTTTTATGCATACAAATAGTAGTTGGCATCCATTAAATATTAATGATTTTGGGTTTATATGGTATATTAAAATGATTGAACATTACTTTGTAGTCACAATAGTTTATAAACTTCTTTCTTAGATTTTGTAATATCTTTGATGTATGTATTGATACAATTTTGTTATACCAACACTTCATTCCTACTTTATTATATGTCACATTTGATGATAATAAAGAGATTTTTAATAATAAACTTTGTTCCATCTCTATTTGATTTTGGTTCATCAATTTAAAATTTTAGCTCTTTTTTTTATTTGGTGAAAGCGGTGGAATGAGTTTTTGGATGATTATCCCTTTAAGAGTTGATGCTTGTATGTTGTGTATGCTGATGTATATATGAATTTTACGAGGTTTTTTTTTCATGAATAAGTGAAATTTGTCTTTACTTTTTTTTTTTGTCTAAGAGCCAGAGGTTACTTTTCAGTAAAAGTGTTTTAGTTAGAATAATTTTAACATTTAGAATTAGTGTTTAGGTCAACAAATATTAAATTATTTTAGTCATTTATTATTTTTTTTATTTTTTTTACCTTTGGTTAAAGAGGATTAAATGTTATTTTTTAAATATAAGAGGATGAACGGTACTTGAAAGAAAATACATGGACTTAAAGTTATGGATAATATTAAATGACTAGATTGCCAGAATTGACTCTTTTTTTTTTTTTTTAATTTTTAAGATTATTATTAAAGATATATAAATAATATCATATTTTATAAGTTTATTATATCCGTTTTCTTATATTTTTATATTTAATTTTTAAAAATTTATCTCTCTATATTAATAAATAATTATATTTTTAAAATAATATATATTGATTGAACCTCTTATATTCAATTTTTTAGCTGGTATTCTGGTACGGTAGAGTTATTTAGCCTTTCATTATATTAAAATTAATCGGTTGGACCTCCAAAAAGTTGGATACCCTGAAAAGGTTATCTGACATACGAGTGGCGCCGGCGCCTGCCGTTACACGCACGCAATAACGCGGAGGACGTTGACCTGTAATACTCGTGTTAGTCTCAGCGTAATTAAATGATTAAAGATAATTATGAAGGTGCTGTCCGCTTCCTGCTGCCTCGTAACGAGGCGGCGGTTCATGGGGTGGCAGCGTCACGTCATGTGTTAATTATCAATTAAAAATTAAGACGAACGTGTGATTTGATTTGACCGACTAACTAAGCTAAGACTAGTCTCGAGCCTATAGATTTTCTTTGCTTGACTTTGCTGTGGTGGGATCGCATCGGCGTATTATTTTATTGTTAAATTTATTTGACGATAAATTAATGGGAAAAAAAATAGGAAACAAATTGCAAGACGATGAATGGTAGGATGAGTAGGGCACACATAACGATGATGTAGCTTCTGGGGCCCACATGGATCTGGTTAAGCCAGCACGGATCTACTCAATGCTCTCTCTCCACGTGATGACGTAGAGAGATGCGCCAGTTGATAAAAGACGATACCCATTAATTACCCAAATATTGTGTCAATAATAAAGGTATTTTTAATAATTATATGTTAAAGAAGAGCATTTTTAACAGTAAATCAGAGGAGTTTTTAATTTATCAAATTGCGCATTCAACTTAACAAATACGTTAAAAAATTATCATATATTATAATTTATCAAATAATACATTTTTTTTTAAAAAAAATATTCGTTAGCTCTATAAAAACTTATTTATTTCCTCAAATATTTGCATTAAAAAATCATTAATAATCTTAACATATGAAATTTATATTAATTTTAAAGTGTTGCACTCATAGTGCCCCTATATCTATCTATCTATCTATCTATCTATTTTTTTTTTTTAAAAAAATAGATTATTTCGATATAAAGTCTTTCGTAACATTAAGAACTCAGATTTATTTTAAATTTGCATAGTTGCACACCGAATGGTCCCTTGAATCCATTCATATTCTTTTTTCTAAATTTGGTGTGCATATAATTTAAGGACCATGACCGAAAATTAGTTTTAAAATATCATTCAAAAATAGTTTAAAAAAATTTCGATGTTACCTATTTATTGATAACAGACACCAATGATCATTTTAATATAAATTTTGAGTGAAACATAAAAAATTTAATTGGTTTACCACTTTAAGCTATTCATTAAAAAAAGATATATTTTCATTAAAAAATTATTTATTTTCTTAGTAGATTATGACATAAATGAGATCTATATTAGATTTCATGATTTTTCAAATAATATAAAATTATTTATAGTTTCTAAATTTGAACTACTAAAAGTCTAAAAAGGCAATCAACTGAATCAACCTTATTAGTCAATTTGGGTAAAAATTGACTAGCACAATACAAAAACATTATGAAGTTTCAAATTTGGTCGAAACTTAGTATTTTCAGTCAATTATCCCTAACTCCATTGTGTCTTTTTATCTTTAATCCTTTGAAATGCTTAAGTATTTCAAGGGGTTTGTTGGTGTAAACTAAGGAGAGAAGTATTAGAAAAATGATAAGAATGATTGATTAAGGGGGGAGAGTCACAAAATGATTTCTTAAGGGCCCTATGTTTTTTTTGTGTGGAAGAATTGATAACATGCCTTGTTATCTCTGTAGTTATTATTCATCTATCGATAAAAGAGGTACTTGTAAGATGCGCATAAAATAGACTTGTAATCTTTCCCTCCAGGAACATTTAATTTTACCATTACAATACCCATGAGTCAGCCTGCTAAAAGCAGTACCCAAAATATTCTCTTGGAAACATGTGTCTTTATGTTAGAAACTAGAATAAATAGTTAGAAA
>JBBMJZ010391925.1:0-14468 GCA_037833815.1 Zingiber zerumbet | reverse complement strand
TAAGCAAAAATATATATACTAAAACAAGATTTAGAGATGAATCTACGTACAATTTTCTTTCTCTTTGATTTCTCCAGTCATTATTAGTGGATAAGTTGAGAGTTATGCTTTGATAAATATTGACGTGTAGAGGGACTTAAAAATAAAAGGAGAAAATGTGAAAGGACTTAGTTATCCCTGTGAAAACAATCTCCCTCGTAGGGGTGTAAATAAACTGAGTCACTCATGAGCTATTCGAAACTCGTTTAATAAGGTTTATTAAGTTAAACAAACTAAGGTCAAGTTTCATAATATTCTGTTTGTTTGTTTGTGAACATGTTTGTTAAGCTAATCAACTTTTAAATAAAAAAATAATTTTGATATTGAATTTATAGATTTTATATTCTACTTATAAAACATATAGACAAATATATTAAATTTCTTTATTAGAATAAAATTATAAATTTTAATAAAAATATTATAATTTTTAAAAAATATATTATTTAATTTTTAATGAATATTAAAATTTATAATTTATATTTATTAAGTTTGTTTAGGTTCGATAAAATTTTGAATAAGCTCGTGAGCTATAAATATATTCATTAAATAAAGTTGGAGCTCGGCTTGATTATAAACGAGTCAAACTCAGACATTCAAGAGTTCGGCTCAACTCGGCTCGATTACACGGGAGCAGATCTCCTGACCCACAAAAAAGTGGACTAGGGAATGGTCCACTCCCAATTGTGGTCGGATCGTAATTGTGATTCAGCCATAATTGGTTGGGATCCCTTCATGAGTTCACCGTCCCCACCAAGTTATAGTTTGGGTCGGAGCGAGCGCCCGGAGACCGCCGGAAGTGAGCAAAGTGTCCAGCGCACTGAGCAGGGGGAGGTCTCCGGGCATCATCCGGTCCCTTGCTTCGACCCAAACTATAACTTGGTGGGGACGATGAACCCATGAAGGGATCACAACCATTTACGACCGGATCGCGCTCATAATCCGAGCGTAAATATAAGTGACACATCCTCTAGACCACAAAAAGTACTCCAAGAGATCCTGCCTCGGGGAACACCTGTCAAGGAGATTTTCTTTGCAGTAAAGGAGAACTTGTTAAAAGTACAAATGAAAGAATTACTTTGATGTTGTTGTCCATTTCCTTGTTAATATTCATCGTTGATAATAATTTTGAGGAAAAAAATATTACACTAATTTTATCATCATTTATATACGATTTTTTTATTTTAACCCTCGGGAAAATTAGATTTCACCCTTTTTCTCAAAATTTCAGTCTATTTTTCATTTTAACCGTAGGAATTTTAACATTAATTTCTCTCGCCCTTGCAAGTATGAGTTTAGATTCGTACCTATTGTTGCAGCAAAAGTATACTAGTGACTCTGTAGGAATGTCCACGCTTTCTTAAAAAAATTGTAAATCACCGGTGGTCCTATTTCGTTCTATTCGAAAGTGGAGAGAAGGTACTAGATTTTGATGTTAACGGGAAGAATGCTTCACGGTGACTCTTATGCTGATTAGAAGAAGGCTCTTTGTTGTCCCATAAAATAGGGAACGTAAGTGCCAAGTTCGGAAGGAATTTTCGGTGTTCGATGCTTAAATTAGGTATCGGCTAAGTAGCAATGAAAACTAACTAGAGCGTCTAGAATGATAAGATATCATGTACCTCCATCTATGGATGGAAATCCCTTTTTAGAGTGCTAGCGTCTGTGCACGTATCTCAAAATATGTATGCATATTTTCCAAAAGCGTCGTAGGAAAAGATAAGTAAAAAAATGCCCCTAACACATTTTCTTAAGTAAGTCTACAAATCTTTAATATGATAGGTTAAAAATTTCTAAAATATGATGTGCATGTTCAGCATGCTCTGTTGTCAACAACACAACTTCTAAAAGAGTATGGTGAGATATACATGTGGGTTCCGTTATCGGCTGACCGGAGTTTGCTCGGTCGGGACATCACCATCTTGGCCGTACAAAGTAAGGCTGCTAACTTGTCCTTCACCTGGCTTTTTGATTGTCAGAGGGCTCTTTGGCAGGGATGATGGACCGAGGAGCTCACTATTTGTCTCTTAACTCCAGCGGCAAGTTTGCAAAGGGCGCCCATTCGATTGGTCATGTTCGACCGATATCGAGGGCCCGTTCAGCCAACCTAGCCTGACCTGTAGTCCTGAGTTTTTTTGACCATTCAAGGATCTTTAATGCTTTGATCCACTTTTAGTGGGGCTCATATTTACCCTGTATCAACAGGGATATTTATCCTAATATAACTAAAGTAAATCAAATAATTAGTAAAATATTTTTATTCCAATTAAGAATGAACTCTACAATTTATTAAAGTAATTAGTCATACAAATAATAACTATATCAACCAGTGATACATGTATATTGATATCCATTGTGGTAAAAAGTCGATATCGCTAGCCACGAGTGCCCCTGCCGTACCTCATCCAAGGGCTTTACGAGGGAGGTAAATTACGATAGCAAGAGAAGTTAGTGTGCGGTGCCGCAGTGGGAAGAAGTAATGCAAGAGAGGAGTGAAATTATTTGAATTTCAATTTCAAAATTGAGAGAAAAAAATCGAAAACTTGAAATTAAACATCCAGAGAGAGTTGAAGTGAAATTTTCTCGGATCGAAGGGAAGAAGATTAAACAAGTAGAAAAACCCTTAACAAATTTATCAACTAGGTGAGAAATAGAAATGCTTGATTTGTACAAAATCTTAAGCGGCCGGAGAATGATTTAACAGAGGCGGCATCCCTATTGAAGGAAACGGAGAACGCCTCGCGAAAAAGCCCTAAATAAATTCGATCGTTGAGATCTCGACGATGCTCTCCAAATGCGGCCGCCACGCCCCGACCCTCCCGCCTCGCCGGCTCCGGCGGTCCCTGCTCAACTGCTCCGGCGCGCTCTTCTCTCCGCCGTCCTTCTCCCCGCCCCAGCCGTTCGCGCTCTTGCTCTTCGCCGGCGCGTGGGCGCGAGGCGGCGGCGCTGCCTTGTGGGAACCGACGGGGACGAGGAAGTAGATCCGGCCTCGGTGCAGGCGGGCGTGGGGTGGGAGCAGCGCGGCGGGCGGGTGGTGGAGGACGGCGTGGTTCGGGTGCGTGAGCATGACGTCGGCGGCGGTGACCGGGGCGGCGATCTCGTCGACGCGGCCGCTGGGGTGGACGACGCGGACGACGTCGAGGGTGCCGCATGGCAGGAAACAAGATAAGAAACACCTGATTCCGTTCTTCATTTCCCCCCTTTTTTCTAAAATTCTATTTAATTTATTTTCGCTCCTTTTTTAAAACAAAAATTGCGGTGGAGTGGAATGAAATGGAGGGGAAGAGAAGAGAGAAGAAGCCTTGTTTACTTATTGACTTGATATGCTTGCAAATAAGAGAGGAAGAGGCCAATTTAAAGGGGTGGGTGGTAAGAGCTATAGAGTGGCAATGTTTCAAAATGTCATATGAAAATAGATTATTTTGAAAACATAGTAGGAGTTTGTTTGTTTACAGATAAAATTAATTTTCTCAAAAGATAAAAACTTTTTTTTTTGTTTGGTGTGGAATGGAATGGGGGTCAGCTTTTAGTGTAAGAGTTGATGCCATTATCATGTCCTTTTCTCATCTTTTGGTATGAGAGAGACAAAGGAGGTGAGGGAAAGGGAGATAAAGTTGGTTGATGTGGGTGGAAGTCTGTGTTTGTTTGATTGGCTCTCAGTGCACACATGATTTCATAGTAAGGCTGACTCACTTCCCCACACATTTTATTGTGCAGAGTGGGGCCTCAATATGGCACCAATGATTGAGAGAGGTAACTAATTAGCCTTAACCATGTGAATTGACCTTCTTAGTTTTGTTAACAAGATCACCTAATTGCTCATTCAGTCATTTGCATGGTAATCCAATTCTTATGGATCAGATATCAAAATGTCTGAGATAGCTTTTTTTTTGTGTGAGTGATAGTGTACAAGTTGATAATTGGGGAGTACAGAGTACTTATGAGGAGGATGAATGAATGTGATGATGGTGCACAGTACAGTTTCATCTTTATAAGATGTCCTATCCTATGAAGAATATATGCAAAGGGATATTTGGTCACATATGCACTCATCATGGTTTTTCTCATGCCATTTTTGTCAAAATTGATCAATAAATCACTTATCTCAAACTAATTTACCTAATGAATCACCGTGTGTGAGATTAGTGAATGTAGAGCATTTTATCTTTAACTCAATTTCTTATTATATAGACATTAACAGACTATCATTTTTCTTATATATCTCATCATAAATTCATGATTTATACATATAATTGAATAAAGATAGATTTAGAGTTTAGGCATAGAGATACAAGGGATGAGACTGATGGAGAGATCTCTAGATTGTCTTCTTCTAATAATTATGTAGAAGATGAAACTGAAGTTGGCTGACTATGTTCATTTTCTCTCCTATATATTATATATACTATTGTATATGAAAAATATTGTTAGGAAAAAAAGTCATGATATTGACAAGGATATTGAGTGGATTGTCTATGTTCATTGTCTTGTATTATATTGTATAATTTTATGTAAAAAAATATTGCTAGGAGAGAAGTAGTTATGTTTCTAAATCAATCAAATTAATTACATTTGTGACCAAAATGGTGTCTAAGTTTTATTTTTGTAATTATTTTTCATATTTTTTACTCTCTATTGTTTGTAATAACTAATTTATTGTATGGGCTTGATTTTGTTCTATGATTGGTTTTGTATTTTTCTATATATACAGAAACCTATAAAGAATTTCACACAAAAAATGCATATGGCATGCAGTTTGAAACTTTAACTAGGACTGACAGTGGATATGATAAGATTTTGGCATCTGCATGAGCACTTTACAGAAAGTGAAGCTTGAAAGATAAAATAAAATTTAAAGATTTAATTGCTACATCTGTTCCTGTTGCATCCATCACTCATCGTTTACCATAAGAACAGAAGAAAATAAGTTAGCTACTTTGCTTTAAAGAAAAGTCCTTGGCCCTATCTAGTCAATTTCCATCAATTTTAAATGACTTGTGAACTTTATGTCACTCAAATTCTAGGATGCACTTATCCACTTGTACTCTCAATTCCCCATCAATTTAACTTAACTTACTAAACTTTATTAATTAGGCTAACAATAAGACTTGAAGTATTATATTTCATAAGTCTTGTTAACTAACAATATTTTAGTTCTAAGTATATAATGGATATTAAACTGATATGGCTATTTTAAAGGGAAATATTTATAAGGCTTTTTCGAGTTTAAGGGTTTTTTCTAAGGGACGGTTTTGCCTAACTGCCTCCTTAAATTATTTTTTATTTAATGTTATACAATTTAAATTTTAATATATATTTTTTTAAAAAAAATAGTAATCCTCTAATGCTTATCCCCTAAAAAAAAAATTATATTAGTTTGTCCTCATACTAATCAAGTTTACAATGAAAATTGGTGATAAACCATGCTTTTGTTTGCTAAGCATAAACAAAAAATCCCTCATAAAACTTTCAAAATGATATTTAGCTCAATCAAATATTATTATCAAGTGAGGATTTATTTAATTATGTAATGAAAAATAAACATTGGAGCGGTGAAAAAATAAACATATATATACAAAATATATCTTTTTTTTATTGCAGTAGGCATATTAATTATTCCCTCCTCCATTTTAGATATTCTATCTTTTAGGTTCATTCTTATCTTTCAACCAAAATTTTGATTAAACATCACTACTTACCTTGATAAAACATCACTAACGATGCGGTGATAAAGAGGCGCCTCGTCAGAGAAGGGTAAAAGGGGGAAAAGGTTTGCTAACATATAGGTCAAGGTCAAGAATGGTCAAAGGCCCTGGTCGGCTGACTGGACCGAACGAGCAGGAGCCCCAGTCGGCCTGGTGAGGACGCCGAACGACCATCCTCTGATGGTGGCAACTGGAGTTGGGAGGTATGTGGCAATCCGCGATAAGCCAGTCCTCACTGATCGAGTGACAGGGTTGGTCGACGAAAGTAATTGTGGATAGTCGGGAAGCGGAGAAGGGGACAAGCCAGCAGACCGGTCGGCCAGTAATGGGGCCCACTTACATATCTCCCCGTACTCTTTTGGAAGTTTGTGCCGCCCGCAATAGAGCATGTCCAACATGAAAAGTGTACTTTAAAAGCTTCTAGCCTGTCGCATCAGGAATTTATATGCTCAATTAAGGGTGCCAAGAATACTTTTTGACTTGTCTTTTCTTAGGACACTTTGAAAAACGTGCATATGCCTTGAGATGCGTGCACAGACACTACAGTAATATTATAAAAGGGGTTCCCATCTACAGGTGGAGGTATGCGCAACATCGTTATTTCACATGCTCTAACTACAGTTTTCTACTACTCTTCATTTGAGCGTTGGAGGGCTAGGAACCCCTTCTTGACTCGGCACTAACGTTCTTTGCACTGCAGGATTGCTTGGAGTCGTCGCCGTGTCAACCTTCTAGCCACATCCTAGCTTGTCATTTTCCCCGCTTTTGGATAGGATCAACTAATATTGCTGGAATGAACAAAGTCTTATCACATTGCAAGTTCATCTTTTATGGTATTAATAACTGAAAGTTACTTTTTAAGAAAAATGGAAGTCAAAATTGTAATTCAATCGCTAGAGTACAACTGAAAAGGTGCAGAGTTTTAGAGTTTTACATGCATTCATGATCACTGACAAAATAGTTTGAGTGAAAGAGAGGTTGCTGAAGACCTTGATTGTTGCTAAACTAAAACATCAGTTTGGAGGTGGAGTTCAAATAGATGATTTTCAGTTAAATCAGCTTGTAGGTCTTATTCTGGAGCAGCCACTACCTCCTCTGGGCTTCCAGTCCTTTGCTCTTCTTTTGCTCCTAAAAGTAAAGTGATTCAAGTAGTCAGTTAGTTGCTCATGAAAGATGGAATCAGCCGCAGAGCCAGATAAGGCAGAAATTTAGGATTCAGATTTATGATGTAAATTGTGTTGTTAGCTCCTACAGTTGAGTCTGCAGATCATACTTTCAAATACTGTAATTTTTACAAAACTCAACTGGTTTTGTTTCAGAGATATCTTGCATTTGGAGAAGAAACAGTATCTTTAATGGGGAGATTTGGCAAAGTCCTCCAGTCCAACACAAAAAGGGATGGTCCTGATGCCTCGAGAACATTGGCTACGCGTAATATAATGGGACATAAGGTATGTGTGCATTAACTCCTGGGTGCTGAATGCCCGTTTTGATTCCCCAGGTAGGTTGAGAGAATATGCAGGCGGGTCTTACCTACAAAGGGAAGCCATCTAGAAAGAGCATTTCTCGGTTAGTGGAAAGCAGATGCAACAAGTTCAATGACAAAACGAGCTTCAAATGGCATGCCAGAACCATACCAATGGAAATAAAGAAAGGAACCCTGAAAGTCAAGATGTAGAGTATTTAGTAACGGTAGATATGCATGCCATGTTTATAACTTGGAACCTCGAAACATGCAGAGTATATATTAGGATAGATTTACTTGGATGGAAAGATCTGAGGGAAGAGGAGAAAGGGAAGGAAAGTAGCACATGAGGAAACCTCCACAAAGCACATAGTGTGCAGTTAGTTATCCAAACCCAGAGGAAGATAAGTGTTAAACTATAGGAGAAGGATGTTCTTTGTAGAAAATACCACACAAGAGAAAATTGCAGAGAAGTATTTGAGGTACTACAAGTCTACAACAGAGTTCTGTTATTTCAATTGATGTATCATTTCTAATTTGAGAGTTACAAACTTCTCAATGTAGGACTGCTACCTTGAAAATTATATAATTCATATGCATAAAAATTATAACTTTGACTGCTTTAATTTTAATTGTCAATATAAATTCTCTTGAGGATGACTAATCTCCTTAACCTCTATATAAGTGGATAAGTAGGTCCTTAATTCCAACATTAACTGTTATGTATGCCTCTACCATGCCAACAACTAATTTGGGCTAAGTCAATAGCGGAGAAGCTATCATGTCATAATTATAGTCAAGCAACCATAATCCCATAGTTGTAGTTGGGCATGTTCACATGTGATTTCATGCCTTTGGATCATCAATATTCTATGGTTCTACATCTTCATCTTTAGAAATGTATAGGCTGAGCTAGTGTTGTACACTCCATTCCCTGTCTTGAGCTGACTAGTGCATCTTCTCCTTTCTTCAAAACTGCTCCCTTCACAGAAGCCATAGCTGAGTAAGTTAGAGTTTGGTAGGAAGTTTTGGAACAACTTCCATTTCCAGATTCCATTCTCATTGACAGCTTCCTGTGGCTTGTTCAAGGCTTCTGGAATGGTGCTGGTTGCTGTTCCTCTTAAGCTGTGCCCCAAAGCATGTGGTATGGCATCACTGCTTACCGGAGAGGGAAGATGTTGGGCGTCAAACGCGAAAAGGTGGATCACCGTCTGCTCTGGAGGAGATACCACTGCCAAGTCTGAATTCTTACTTAGAAATTGATCTCGTAGGAGTTATTTGTCGACACTGTACTTTCAAACTGAAGATGTCTGATGCGTGCACAAATTGGTTGAACATAAAGATGTAACCAGTGCTTTTGTATGAGTCTTTGTAAGTAGGATAGCAAATTATTCCGTAGTCTTTTGTCTGATAGTAATGCCAAGAAATATGATACTATATAGAATTTTCTTCTAAAATCTTGGTTCAACATAAGAGATCAAAAGCATTTTTGGGTTGAGAGATAAGATGCCCATCTAAACTATACGTAATTTATATACATAAAAAGTAACAAAGTGGACTAGAAATCTCGTCATATCTCCACGAAGAAAGAAGACTTCATATCTAGCCACTTAAGCTTTTGCCATGTAGCAATTGCTAGAAGAGCCTAAATAGATGTCATGCAAGTGACTTGTGCAAAAGTTTCTTGGTAATCTATAATTCAAGAATGTGATGGAGATGTTTAAAAGGAGAACAATGATTGAGAACTCGAGAATGGAAGTGCTAATAATTTCACCCCAAAAGATTATTGTAAAGGAAGAAGATGAGAGAATTCATTTGATATATCTTTTATCAATATAGATGATAATTTACTACCAAGTACCTACCATAGACGGAAGTGATAGACGGAAGTGATGAAGGTCTCCAAATATCAAAATAAAAAAGGTTTAAGGGTGCTAAAGAATTTGTTTCACTTTTGAAAGAGTAAGATGGTTGTTTCCATAGTTTGCATCTCTTTTAGTGAAGGGACAATCCCTAATGCATCCGCACTAGCTAAGAAAAAACGTCTTATATGATGATTTAATTTTCAGAATAATCGTGATTAATATTTAATAAGTTAACCATAAAACACTAAATACATAAATAATAATCGTGATTAATATTTAATAAGTTAACCAAAAAACACTAATCCATAAATAATACATGTTGAGTTGGGTAGAACAATTTTTTTCCTTCAAAGTAAGCAGGGCCTTGTAATGATGGACAAAAAAATCAAAGCATCCTAAATTAAGAGAAATATTAAATGAACGCACCTTTAAAAAAAAATATTAATTGACGTTCTATAAGTAATTTTATCTTGAAAATATCTCTTAATCTAAAATTGTTGTTCGGATGTGTTTTGGACAGTAGCAATTACAAAATATCTTTTACAATTATTTTAAAATATAAATAATATTTTGATAATAGTGTTGAGAGACCCTAAATTCTCAAACTCTACACCTTAAACATATTGCACTAGCTATTGCTATTTTCTATACATTATAATAACTATGGGATAATTTTATATAGTATAAATTTTAAATTCTAAATTTACCCTAAATACGTGATCTGTTCAGTATTTTCTACACATTACAATAGCTACTGAATAACCTTTATATGTTATATATATATTTTTTAAAAAATAATGAACCAGATAACATCAAATTTAGAATGGCCAATCTGGCTCTATGAAAGTACTCATTAAAAAATCTTTATAAATACATCGTAGTTATGAATCAAATCATATATCTTTAAGTGATAATTTAACATCCTTTCATGGACCATAGCCCCAGGATTCTTCCTGTTATATTTTAGTTATATTTTAATAGCTACCAATTATTGCTACACTAATACTGGATTAAATGGTATTATGGAAATAAAATAATGAAGGACGCCCTTTGAATATTTGGGGCCTTTTGATTTGTACCCTATAATGGTTAAGAACAAAAACAGAGGGCGGAAATATCAGAAGGTGAGAAATTGTTAACAGCGCCAAGAGTGAGCCGAAACCTGGAAAAGCGAAAAAGGCTTTCCTGCCTCCATGATGGATCCTCTACATCGATAATTTTATCATTATTATTCTAATTCCTCATCGAACGGTCCATCAGCTGCCACGTGCCGCTCTACCACGAAGCAAACCCTGTCCGACTAAATTGCATGGATTACGGTACTTGGATAGGATCTACGACTCCGTCAATTTCCCTCCCCAATTCCATAGTCGTGTTTCCTCGGCCCATTAAATCCTGCGAATTGTCGTCGCATCGCCTCCGATCCCTCTTGTCGCTTCGATCTCCTCCTCCGCTTCGCCGATCGCAGGAGCCCTAGTTAGATCGCCGCCTGTCGTTGCCATCGGCATTGGTTTCCATGGAACAGCCGCCGAGGTCGCACCCTCCTGTCTTCATCGACTCCAAGTGAGCCCTCCTTCCTCGGCGCCTCCCTATTGATCGACTCTTTTTCCTGTTTGCTCACGATTTGTCGATTTCGTTTTAGGCTTGGCCTCCTCGCAGGTAGCTCATCGAACCGGGACCCGGATATCGTTGAGCTCTCGTCTTCAGCGATCTGGACCGCCGGCCAATCGAAGCGGAAGCGGAATCCGGTGCGGGATTTTCCTACTCGATCTTCTTATTTTGGGGCCGAAATTTAACGTGTTGATCTTGTTTAATTTCGCTTAGGTTTGAACTGTCGCTTCGGCGAGTTTTCACGGGTTGTGGAAAAATCCGATCTTGATGTGCTGATAGTCGATTTGATGCCTTTCTTTGTAGATATTTATATCTGCTTATTACGGTGTAGCGTTTGGTTCTGCTTCGCTAAACTAAAACCCTAGTGGTCTTAGGGTGAAGTTCGGTAATCGTGGTTTCGGATGAAAGATTCTTACTTTGTCGATCGTGCCCTTTTTCATGTGTGCGATTCCTAGTGTTTGTTGTGGTTGAATTGATCATGTAATTATATGTATGACTTAGATTCATGTTTCGATGAAGCAGGCTTTTGATGTTATTGTGCGCTTTGGAGGTATGCTAGTGGTATTGAAAGATATGTGGTATTTCACGAGTGAAAAAAACCATATTGCTTAGCTCTTAAGTCAATTCCCGAAGGTTCTTAAAGTTCTCAAATAATTTTATTCATCTCGGGAATGGTACTTAGTTTCTGAGATGGGTTTATCATGGCTTTTTAAAATTATTTGGACACTAGGGAACTATACCTTTGCATGTGATTATGACTTATTTAGCTATGATAATGAACTTCATGCTGTTGCTATGAAGCTGTATAGTTTTTTGAGTCTGATACACTCACATGCTTGGCTAGAAGAGGCCTGATATTATATTTGTGTCATAGATGAATTTGTTGCTTTCTATTTCCAGGGAGAAAATTATGTTGGTGTGCATTGTATAATACCTCAACATCCTTGATCATTATGATTTTCTGGTTGTGTTTCTGTTGTATTATTTTCTTGCCATTTAGGCCCCTTGTGCCTTTATTGCTTAGGAGGGGCCTTTCAGTTTGACCAACAGTAACACAAGAAACATTTGAGCCATGCATATTGCATGGCAAGGTTCCAGGATAGTGAATGTAATGTATTATTCAAACAATTAATAGCGGCATAAAGTTGATTTCTGTTTAAGTTCTTGTCACTGATCCTTTTTTTTTTTTTTTTGAGATTCTTATTAGTTATCATTCTTACTTTTCTTTGTCAAACTCATATTCATTCATTTGATGTGCTATACAAACTACATTCCAAATTTGATGTGCTATCCTTTCTTCATTTAAGGTTACTCCTCATGAGGTAATTGAGCTTGATGGAGAGGATGACACTGATGGCGTTATGATAATTGGTGAAAGCACTTCGGACTACAAGAACAAACAACCTGTTGGATATGATAACAGCTGGCACAAGCAAGTAAAGGTATTAATTCTCAATGAATGGAGTTTCTTTTTGTACCATGTCCAAATGGGAATATGAAAGCATTTCTTATTTTTTAATCTGAATCCAGGATACACTATCTGCTAACCCTGTCATTTCAAGTGCAAATAATGGTTCCAGCCAAAGCTTTGAGGCTGATCTTAATTATCTTGATGATGATGATGAGTATGATTACGAAGATGATGATTGTGATGATTATGATTATGATTATGGTGCTGACATGAGCGAGAAGGATTTCAATTTGGTTTTGGCTGCTAAGTTTGATGATATAGACCTGCCAACTGGTGTTGAAGCACCTGTACCTTGGTTGAAGAATCCTGCAGCTGAAGAGTCAAAAAGGAACAAGAACATCATTGTTGAAGATGAAATTGATGTAAACTATAAATCATTCAAGCAATTTGATACTGTTAGAGAACACTCAGATCATTATTTCAGCAGGCCAGAGCTTCTCAAAACTGTTCCGACTGTTAAGAAAATTAATGTAAGTACCATCACTCTTAGGGATGATAATTTTCATTGATATGGTTACCTGCATTCACTCACCAGCCAATACATAATGTGGATGAGATACATAAGTATAACTTAGAAGTAGGGCAGGGATGTGGCAACAAATGATGTCCCACTAAGCATTGTTTTACTCTAGTTGAATCAGGTGGATTTATATATTTAATCATTTGAGGGACCACACCTAACCCAGCATGGTCGAGGTTGTAGGCCCACCCCATAGTGTATGCGTGATACAATATGGATTTATGTATCTGCATATGAGTGTTTCCCCATCTTTGCCTCAGTCCTAACTTGCACAAAAAAGCAGGTAAGGATGGGGAGTGAGATTTTACTCTGTTGCACCCTGTTCTGTTGTGCCCCACATGTGACATGGGCTGGGAATGAGATTCAATTGGCAATGGCTGCCCTACCCCATTTCTATCATGATCCCTATGTATTCTCACTTTCTCACTTGTGTTGAGATTCAATTTCTGGTTGTATAAATTGTGACTACATTTCCTAATCTCTTTTTATTAACAGCCTTCGAAAGATTGGACGAAAAGGATTCAGCATGAGTGGAAGGTTCTAGAGAAAGATTTACCTGGTAAGATCATCTCATGTACTGATCATACTGAGTTGCTAATTCTATTTTAGGTATTTAATTTATATATGTTGAATTCTGACTTTATACTCTTTTGTTTATTACAATTATTGTACACTATAAATTCTCTGATTGTATCAAACGCTTTTATAAGTTTACTGTGTATGAAGAGTTTTTTTTTTCCTTTTCAAAATGCTTTTATTTAGTTATTTAGGCTTCATTAACAGTTTACAATCAAATAGGTTGGAAACACTAGTTAGATGTAAATAAAGTTTCCTTAATTTTCTGGACTAGGGAAAAAAGATACCCAAATAAGTTGAAGTATCTAATCGTCCATGCAATTGTATTGGCTTCTATGAACCCAAATGACTGTTAAATTTCATATGTAAATACAGTTTAGTAGATCAGCATCTGCACTTGGCAAAATTCTTCATATCTAGAGGAATCATATATCCAAAATATTACTTTTTCTATTAGGTGACAGATTGTGATGTGCTTTATCTTGTGAAAACAAAGTACAAAAATTGTGTTAAGTACTTGCATTATTTATGATGATACACATCAAACTCTTTTGGACAATTCCGCTAGGGGCAGTTAGGTACTGTTTATTTGGCAGATTGCCTGGAAATCCAAGTTACTCTGATATTTCAAGTTCAATATTGTATCCTGGTTGCCTATCAATTTTTTGAAATACCTCTGTGAGAGAATTCGTGCCTTTAGATGTTGACTTGTAAGCTGGTATTATTTGATTTCCAGAATTAAACTAGAATATTTGGTAATCAGGTTCATCATGTCTTTTCTTTTTGCAATGATTCTTGGATTTGACATTGTCTTTCTTATTCCTTTCTTTTTCATATCCCGAGCAGAAACAATATATGTTCGAGTATATGAAGATAGGATCGACATTCTGAGGGCTGTTATTATAGGACCAGCAGGAACTCCATATCATGATGGTCTATTCTTCTTTGATGTATACTTCCCTCCACAATATCCACACGTACCTCCTGTATGAAACATTCCTCACTCTATTTCTATGAAACTTTCTCTCACATGGTTACCCAAATTAACTAGAATTCTCCTCATTTAGATTGTTCATTATCACTCTGGTGGACTCAGACTCAATCCAAACTTGTATAAATGTGGGAAGGTTTGTCTTAGCCTACTGAATACCTGGTCTGGCACAGGATGTGAAAGGTGGAATCCATCAAATTCAACAATGCTGCAGGTGTTGGTTTCTAT